>PVJD01004408.1:0-137564 GCA_004026545.1 Mormoops blainvillei
ATGGCACGTAAAGCCCTCGACAAGTCTCGTGAAAGGCAGTCGATTGTCCTGGTTGCCGCTACACACACATGTGCACGTGATCATTTGCTTAAAAACATAGTTAGCTTTCTTGCATTTATAAATATGTTTAATTTTAATAGATAACCAACAAAATTCTCTGAGCATGCTTCCAAATAATGAGCATTACAACACAGATTTCACTGGACTTGGGGCGGGGGAAACACCAAATCCAACGGTTTCCCCACCTTCTTCCAACATTGTTCCATTTTCAGAAAAGCTGGGACACATGAGAACGGAATCAAGATAATTACTTTGCTATTCAAATGCTAAAATTAAAATGGAAAATGTGAAAAAGAAAGGAACTAATATTTTGGAAGGAGGCTAAATTCAAATGTTGAGCTCTGCTTGTTCATTATGTGTATGAAAGCCAGGTCTACTTTCAAATTTCAAGCAATATTTGGCAGCATAAAAGGTCTGACCTCAGAGTCCCAAGTCTCCCACTGAGTTCTGTTGCATACAATCCAGAAAACAAGCCCATATTCAAATTTCTTTTATGCTTTCAGATTATTTATACCATTACAAATCAAAAAATTCTCAGACAAATATATCATGCCAATTAAGCGTTTCATAAAAGTAACAGTAAACTGAAATAAAAAAAAAGTTTTTTAAATCACATGTAATGGTTTATGACAGCAGAATGGATCTACCAGTAAAGGAAATTGAAAATAACAGATTATTTTTCCTAAGCAGCAGAGGAGTAAGTGTTCTCTGATTACCTTGGGACTCTTCTGACCTGGACACAACTCAGAACTTTTTTTTCTCTCACAAGGTAAAACAGGGCAGGCAAGCAGGACTTGTTAATTATTCCAGAAGTTCACTTAAATACAGAAACACTTTCTTTCCCGTGTTGCTACACATTAATATCAGACAAAGTGTTTTTTTCTCTATTTACTGCTGCTTTTAGCCGTTAGTTCTGATCTTAAAATAGCTCATGGCTCTTCCAAGAAAACTTCTGCAATTTCTTTTGTTACTCCAAAAAAGTGAGAAGGACATAGGAAGAGGGTGTAGAGAAAGGAATTGATTTACCTTCTGACCAGGTGTTAGACCTTGGAGTTAACAGTTCCCAGACTTGGTTTAACAATAAACCTGGAGTGATAATACCTACCTCATGAGTTTGCTTTGAGAACACAATGCTATTATATATGTGTGTGTGTGTGTGTGTGTGTGTGTGTGTATATGCATAATGTAGACATTCAATAAATGGTAGCTATTATTTCTTTTCACTACATAAAATTTCCTTCCTGTACATCATGAACTTGTGGCTGAAATTAAAATACACATTTAAAGCCAATGTTCACACATTTCTAATTACTAGTACCAAATCTTCAGTGAAGGAAGAAAATGTTATTCTGAGAATCAGCTCTTTGAACAATGTATTCTATTTTCTATTCCTCCATCAGGCATTGAAATATCTGCTCAAATGAAATCAAGGGAAAATGAGATTAATAAAATTTAGAAAGCAAAGCACTTAAAGATAAAACAAAGACTACAATATAGGAATATAAACAATCCAACTTTCTAATTATCTGAAGCTATAGGAAAATGAAATGATAAATTGAAGTAAACAACTCAAACTGATTTTCCTTGGTTCCTGTCCAAAGAGGATATACATTTCAGAGACCATATAAACTGAGGCAAGTCACTGGATTATTCTGCTCTAGTCTTGTCATCAACTCTTAGCTTACACTTAAGAGTATATGAGATACACCATCTAGATAAAAAGACAGAGATCTTGTACCTATAAAAAGATGTTGGTGCAGAAACTGCATTTTACAACTTTCTGGAATCCTAACTTATTATTTTTTCAGAGTGCAATGGATTTTATTTTTGGTGCTGAAACCATTTAAAACCAAACCGGAGTTCAATTTGTTAATGTGTGTGTGCACTCATGCACACCTGTGTATAATGTGTGTGTGTACTTATGCACAGGTGTGTATGCACCTGTGTGTATATACATGTGTAATGGGGATGGAGGGTGGATAATAATGAGAAATGACTGATCTACACTGTGCTTACCGATCAATCTGTTTCCCCTTCATCCGGGGCCCCATGCTCTGGGTAATTACTTTTTTTCTGGATTTATGATACGACATCATAGTTTTAATGTATTTTTTCCTACCACCAGTCTATGAGCTTCTTGGGGGTAGAATTTGCATCTTATTTATCTTTTGCCTTCACAGTGACTAGAATATAAAAGACACTCAAGTAATGAATCTAGAGGGAACTAAAGTTGCCATTCAATTAAAATAAAGTTGACAACGGCCAAAATGCATAGGCATGCAATTATGTTTATGTGTGTCCATTGGGTCATAACAAATTAATCTTATTTCATTAATTTGAACTCCTCAGGCTTGTTGGAAATGAAAGCTATATTTGTGTATGTGTGTGCATTTATGCGGTAATGGAAGGCATGAGTTTTGCTGCTGCAGGGAGTTTAGGGAGCATCTTCACATTTCTCATCTTATAAGAGATTAACTCGGGCTTTCCTGCATTTTTTCCTATTATTAAAAGTCAACACCATGGAAAAAAAAGTCAACACCATGCTGTCAGCTTGTGTAAGCAGAAATTTAGACTCCCCTTACTCACCATCCTCCATCACCCCCGCCATCCAATCAGCTACCACATCGGGCTCATCTTCCTCTCTGAGTTTTTAGCTTCCCTTGCTTGTCTCCAGGAGCCCCGTCAGGCCGGTAGGCCAGCTCGCTCTTAGATTACCAAAACAGGTGTCCAACTGTTCTCCCGCCTAACACTGTTCACCTCTCAACAGTGGGAGGGATATATATTTATGTTTTAAATTTGCTTATTTGGTCTTTGCTGAAATGCTTTCTATTGCTTTCCGATTGTTCTTAAGATGAAGTTCAAAGTCTTTACTACATCTCCTCTTGTCCTGCCTGCTGGCCTTTCCTTCCCTTTCCTCTTCAACATCTCTGAGCTCACGTTCCCTCTGCTTGGACATCTCAATATCTGACTTCTCATGCTAGCTGAGATTTTAGTCTTGGATTACCAAAATAATTCAGCCTCCTTTGGGTGATAATACGCTATTCCTTTGTGTTAATTCTTCAGAAGGAATACTTCTTCCATGAAAATATGTAGAAGTACCTGCTTGAACTAACATGTGCATGTTTCATATTTTAAAAGTAGAAAATTCTTGAATATTCATTAGAGCCAATTTCTTTTTTTCTCTTAATTTAGTCAAAACATCAACCTACTCAATTAATATTCAACATCTGAAAGATATAACTTATGTTCTAAACATATTTAATGCTAACTTATAGAGAGGCTATTCAAACTCATTATATTCTTTCAAATCCTTTTCTAGTATTCAAACTGAACCACACATGAAAGCTGTTTTCTATTGCTTTATAACTTCCTTAATCCAGTGACCACAAAGAACCATGATTTCTAAATGATTATAAACCTCAAGGGACCTAAAAAAAATGTCTTCCAAAATAAATGCTTTGGTTAACATTTAAATTATTGTCATGAAATACATTTTTTTTAATTTAACACATTTCCTAAAGTAGAACACAGACCATTCAACATACTAATGTCATGTGGGCTTTTAATATATATTTAAAGAAAAAATATTAAAATATATTTTCCCATTAAAATACTGAAACTTCCTAATGAAAACATGAGAAGCTGATTCTCCTTTCTGTCAACCTGATGGTGAACTACAGCTTTTACCATCTCCTTATTTTCAATAGTGGAGTATTCAACAAGAAAAGATTAAGCCCTGCTCATGGAATGATGAAAATTGAACATCGTAAGGATATTTATGCTCACACCACGGGGAAGTGTCACCTCATCAGTGTCAGCAGGAGAATCTTACATTTATTTCCAGTACGGATAACTTAAAAGTACAGGCATTTGGTGACTGAAGCATTCTCCCATGCTGGTGAACACGGTCCTTGCATTCAACTCAAACTCGGTCTAATATTCATCTCCTCCACCTCCAGCCATTCACTTCCTAACTCGGCTCCTCTCCCCACCTGTGAGAGTGACATTGCTGTCCTTCACGCTTGTGGAACCCCAAGGTCATCCTCAGCTGTCATCCTTGCGATCTCATCATGCTTCAGCCTTCCTTTCTCAATCACTTAATCACTTTTGAAATCCCTTATAATGCTCCCTCTTTCTTAAAACCTCCAGTCTTGCCTAAATTGCTCCCTTTCTTAAAGTTTGCTTTCTAGCTACATAACAAGGCTTCCTCCAACGTTTCCGGGAAGCTCTATCTGGCTTTACACTTAGTCTTCCTGATTAAGAAAATTCGTCAAAATAATGTCTCTAAAAAAATAAAATAAAACTAAATCACTGAACTTACAAATTCCCAGAGAATATCTTTCATTCAGGAAAAATTCAAAAGTAACACAGTTCCATTTTTAATATAAAACTGCCTTTTGACCCAACGATCCAATTTCTGGGAATATATCCGAAGGAACACAAAACACTAATTTGAAAGAACACAGGCACCCCTATGTTCCCTGCAGCATTATTTACAATCGCCAAGATGCCCATCAGTAGAGGAGTGGATAAAAAAGCTGCGGTACATTTACACAATGGAATTCTACTCATCGGCAAAAAAGACAGAAATCTCACCTTTTGAGATGGCATGGATGGACCTGAAGAGCATTATGCTAAATGAAAGAAGCCAGTTAGAGAAAGACACATACCATATGATTTCACTTATATGCAGAATCTAATGAAAAAAATAGAAATGGCCCCATAAAGAACAGAATGACAGCAGTCAGAGTGGAATGGGTTAGGGGGCCTGGATGAAAGAAGGCAAAGGGGTTAATCAAAAAGCCATAGATGTACACAACACATAGACGCAGACAACAGTATGATATTAGTCAGGGGGAAAGGGGGCTGGAGGTAGGCGGAGGTGAGCACAGGGAGGGGAAATGGCAACAGGAGAGACTTTGCCTGGGGCAGTGGGCACCCATACAGTGTGCCTATGACGAGTTTTGTTGCGTTAAACACTTGAAACATGTATGCTTTTGTGAACCAATATCACCCCAATCAATTCAACTTAAAAAAGTAATACAAACTAGGACACACTCTCAACAGAGATTTTGTTTTGTAGGTTAAAGAAGATGGGTGAAATGTTTTTCTAACGATACTGTACAATTGCAAAATAAATTCTCTTGGTTTCTTGTTGTTGAATTTTCATTTTAATGAGAGAGGTCACTTACGTGATGCATAGCAGTATCCGAACAGGGTATTGCCCCCTGCTGAGTATGTTTACACTGACGATTGTCCATTTATGAAGGTTTGCTGATGTTTACAAGTAACGACCTCAGTTTTAAAACAGAGATAAAGGGAAGAATCAACTCCATCTGAAAAATGCTGCTCACCATCTCTTTCCAAGTCTTGAGTCATGGTAGGTTCCTGTTTGTCTACTGTGTGCATTTTTTGGGGGTCCAGCATCCCCTACACACCATGGGCCCTATTCAAAGGTGAACACTCTCATGCATATCTCCTGTAGCTGTAAAATTGGCTGAAGAATTATTATGCAAACTAAAATACACATAATCAAATCACGTGGAAATAAACCCTTAGTGTTCAAAGATAAACTGAGGCATATCAAAATTTTTAAGAGTTTATTTGAGCAAAAATTGACTTAAACCCAGCAGCGCCCAACCAGCAGAGGTTGAGTGTCCCACTCAGAGGAAGACAAGAAAGGCTGCCATAGGGAAGAAGCAGAAGCAATGCACTGGAATTATTGGTGGGCTGTCGCCTAGAGCCTAGGGGGCTGTTTGCGATTGGTTGTCCTTCAGTTTCTGATTCCATGACCTTGAGCCATTTACAGGCTTAGATTTTGGGTTGGTACATAAGCTGCTAGCATTAGAGCCACCTCAGCCTAATGGCCTCATTGTTTAATTAACAATAGCAATTTAAAAAATTTTGAAGTACTACACATGTATTTCCATTTGTCTTCTATTTTCATCCAGTTTAGAGTTTTAAAATCATTGCAACAAGCCATGTGAAACAAAGGCAAAATAAAAGACTCACAAACCAGCAAATGCATGTAAAATAATGTATTTTGATGATTGTTTTATTAAAAACATGCACATGCATACACAATAAGGTCTGCTAATTTCTTCATGTCGCTAAAGTACAATAAGGATAAACTTTCCTTGGCTTTTGAGACTTGGATATGTATTTACATTTATCAGAACACTGTTGCAGGGGTTGAAGGTGCATCTGTTAATAAACAGATTTAAACGTCTGTCCTCATGGAGCTTATATACCGATTACAAGTGAAATCTGACTCACAGAAATTCAAATGTATACTAAATTATTTTTCTCCAAAGATTCACTCATAGTAAATTATCTAGATGTCTTCCCATTGTTGAATGGAACAAAAATTGTGTTGTATAAGAATGAAAACAAATTATTTTGAATATGTTGGAAGAACTGGAAATAATAGAACTGCAAAAACCACAACACAAACAAACTAACCCAATTTTTGGAGTTTAATCACGTATTCCTGATTAATCTCCCAAATATAAATATTTACACATGTTCAACTCTACATCCTTTATGAAGAAACTCTGAGCTGAGAGTGAACTGCACTTTCCAAAAGTTCCCAAAAATATTTTAAACAGGAAACCAGCTGCCTCCACCCAGCCACGGCACCGGGTTCAAAGCGCAATACTACAGGAGTTCACCGGAGTCCTTGAACACTCCAAACAACTGCAGATCAGATTTAGTCCTTGAATTATATGCTTTCAAAAATGTAATTGCAGAGAAAGTTGAGAAAATAAAATTATTAGTGAATATGGACCTACCCCAGGTTTAAAATTATGTTATTTAAAAAGAAATGATTAATTTATTTTGACATCACAAGGCTACCAACCTCTGAGTAGGAACAGCGTAGCTCTCAGAAAGTATATTGTACCTCTTATGACATCAATGGAAAAATATAAAAGAAATATGTAAAACTGACATTGTGTATAATTAAAAGTACACTCATTTAAAATACTGCGAGGGTATTAAATCAACTGTTTTGCTAAGGAACGTTTCAATATTCAGAAAAACAAAATAATGTAGAAAAATCAAAAGAGGAACAATGGAATTGCTCAGAAATGAACATTCTTAGATTATATAACATAAGGAGAAACAGTAACATAAAAGTACATATCACCACAAATTATTGGAACAGGAGCTAATAAATACTATACTGATGTTTAGACAAAACGATGATTTTTCATCACAATCACTGGCATTAGATTTATGAGCTTGTTATATTTCTATGGACTCTTCTAAGATTAAAGTAATATCAATCATGTATTTCTTTCTAATTTTTGAAATCTTAATGCAAAATAAAACAAGCAATCAGTTTTCAGATATAGCATTTGGAGAAAAATATCTTCCCCAGGAAAACAAATACAGCGGTTGGGCAATCCGTAAGCTACTTCATATAGTAATGAGATCCAAAATCTCGATTTCACTGGGAAAATTTCATTTACAAGATTTTGTAATCTGAAGAAATAAAAGACATGAAATATTTATGCATGTCAATGTTAGATTTTGCTCCGACGATCACTTACTGTACATGCTAGGGAAACCTTCTCCCCTCCACACTTTCTCCACTTTAGACAAAATGTATTAGTGATTTGTTTAAACGGAGTCCCCTAACTTCTCTGATAATCTTTTTAAGTGTTGATATATCAGGGTTTTGTCCTTTGGCACAAGAGAAAATAACGCTAGAGAAAAGCAATTTAACTAAAAGCAGAGATCTTAACACAATTGCTAATTGACTTGGAATCAGTTTTCATCTGTTTGTTTTTATTGTAGGCATAGTGCTGTATTTCTTTCATAGAACCAAGTAAAGGAATTGGATTAAAAATGTCAAAATAACAGGAAGTGAATAGTTAGTGTTTATATTTCTCAAAAGATCTGGCTTTCCAGTCCCTAAAAATAGAAAATGTAAGACACATGCGAGGAAAACTGCAGCGTTGAAGACTGGATTAAACTCATACATTTCTGAAAACTTCGTACATTCTTATTTCCCCTCCCAATTGCATACATATTTTCTTTTCAACTCTTTCCCAAGTAATCCTAAAATGTCACAATTTTAAATCTTCCTCCAAATTGTATTTTTTACTTTTTCTTTTTCTACATTCTCCCAGCTCTGTATCTTTCATCAAAATTATTTTTAAAAATACTAGGAAATGAGTGGATTCCTAGAATTGGGTTTCATCATTGCCTGTTTCTTAAATTACATCAAAGAGAGGGCATACCGATACATACCAATTATTTCCACAGGTCATCACACTTTTCATACTTCTCAGTGACAATAGAGCATCAGTATGTCATTATAACAACATCAGAACTGGGGTGCAGTGGACCCCAGACAACTCTTGAGTCAGAATCGGGAAACCTGGGGTCACTCTGCTCCTTGGGAAGTCACTCAGGCACCATTCTTCATTTACTGCAAGGAGACTGATCTCAGTCTTGATGATGCTCTGTCACTGTTACGAGAATACTTTGTCATTGTTTATACTCTGCAGTGTTGTTATAGCCTGTCCTGCGCAGTATGCTAGTCCCTAGCCAGATGGAGCTATTGAGCTCCCGGAATGAGAGTGGTCTGAAATGAGACGTACTGTAAGTGTAAATCAGGCGCAGGAAGGAAAGGAACATTTACGTAGCTCGTTAATCATTTCATATTGATGACACTGTAGAATGACAACTCTTTTAATAAACTCGGTTCAGTAACATATATTATTAAAATAAATTTCACATCTATTTGTATATTTTTTAATGTAACTTAAATTGTAAATGTTGCTTGAATAATATTTCTCCCGAACAGCTCTATTCTACAGCACCCAAAAACATTTAAGTTTCCTTCTTCATGGATGTTTCGCAGAAACATAAGACTACATTTTGATCTTTAAAAATACCTTCAGTGTGCTCGGGCAATATTCCTGTCTCCACGGAGGCTTCCTGTCTGTACTTCTAATTAAGATGGTTACCAACATGATTATTTACAAACATAGGCTTGGGAAATGCAGTCTATTGATGGTGGAAACACATCGACGTGGTCACGCCTGCCATTCAAATATACCCGAGCAGGACATGTTCATTCTCTGCCACGTGGCCACAGGATGCGGGGCCGGGGTGAGGGGGGGATGCAGCAGTGGTCACACCAAAGTGAAATGGACCTCAGTCAAGCCTCTGGGTGTGCCTACCCCCTCTCTCCTACTGAGTCACTGTATGACCCCCTCCCAGACTATTTCCATCAGCACATGAGTGGGCACGCTGTACGGAGTACCTTCAACCTTAAAAAATCGTCTTGATCCGCATCCAGGGCCATCCCATTCCCCTCACATTTTTATAATGAATATCTATGAGTCGTTTTCGCTCATCCCATTCTCTCTTGACCTCAGTACCTCTAGAATACAATCAGTGATGTCTCCATTGCAAAAGCTAACGTCTTTCTTGATCACCCAGTAGCATTCTATGTAATTGGCTACTCCACCTTCCTAGAACCAAGCGGTCACTTGGCTTCCGAGAGAGGACTCGCTCACGGTCCTCCTCCTAGCTTGCTGACCACTGCTTTTCATTCTGATCCTATAGGTCTGCCTCCGGCCCTGACCCTGAACACCTCCTCTCTTTCCCTGGTAACACTTCAGAAGGCATCCCGTCCTTTGTTTTCAAAGCCACCGGTTTGCTGATTAGTTCTCCTGTCTGAGATCTTCCTTTAGCTCTGGGTGCATGTATTCAGCTGCCAATTTAACATTTCCACTTCAGTTCTTAATTGGCAACTCAAATTTCACGTGTCCGAAAACAAATTCTCGGACAATGCCCCCGCCCCATCTAAACTGTTCCTCCTGCTGTCTTCCCTCTGTCAGAAAATGGCTATTACATTTTTCCAGGTGCTCAGATCAAGCCCGAAGATCATCCTTGAGTCCCCTTTTCTCACACTGCACATCACTGTTGTTGGGAAATTCCATCGGCTCTGGCAGGAAGAGGTGAACTATATTTATAATCTCACCAGTTTCATCTCTCCAGTACCTACTTTAAAACTGTCTTATCTTTTGCCTGGACTATTATACTTGAAATGGTCTTCTTGCTTCTGCCTTTTCTCTACTTCGGTGTCTTCTTTATAACATAGCCAGAGTGTAAAACTCCTTGTAAAACTCAACTTATTATGTCACTTCTAGGATCAAAACAGCTGCACCACTTTCTATCAGACTCAGAATAAAAGTAAAAGGAATGACTGTGTCCTACGAGGTTCTAAGACTTCTGAACTTGAGGTTCAAACAGTTGGGCTGTGGGGAATCTTTTCAGTAAAAATTACCTTGAAACTGAAGCTGGATAAACTCCGCAGCAGACCTGCCCTTCCCTTGCTAACTCCCGGCAGCCGCCGGCCTCTGGCCACGCCTTGCAGAGACAGCACGGCCCTCACTGGAGACCTTCGCGTTTATTCTCTCTGCCTCCAGCTCTCTCCCCTAACGCTCTTCGTGGTAGGGTCCTTCCTTCAGACTCACAGAGAGGACTTCTCTGATTATATCAAAGAGACATGCGTTCTCCATTCCCTCCGAACCGGCCTTTTCTTTCTTTAAGCACTTATCAGTGTAGAATATTATAGAACTCGTGGGTTCTATTGTTTCTCTGGCTGGAATCTCTGCCTGATGAAGGCAAGGCCTTTTAGTTTTGTTTGTGTCTCAGCTTCCACTGCTAGAACAGCGTCCGAGACACAGCAGGCATTCACTGCTGCAGGGATAAGCCTGAAAGAAAGCAGTGACTTTGAACTCATCTTTTTCTCCAAAAGGGCAGGTATGACAAGTTCTACTAAATAAGTCAGACTCCTGTAAAGAAAGGTGACTTTTAATAAGTGGATGGGGATAGCCTTCTAAAATTACCATAGAAAAAGTTTTCAGCGAGTTTAACTCCCATTTTAATTGAGATGAGGAAATGAACTCTTCTGTGCACCTACATCACACCCACACACCCGCACACACCGCATCTCTATCTACAAAAGGCAAATATTTACACTTTCTTGGCCACAAATGTTTTTGAAACAGTGTAAAAATGGATGGGGATTAGAGAGAAGAAAACCATGTGTCTCCTTTCCTCAGGAGAATCAGGGGTGTCACGAGAAGGAGAAGCTTGGGGGGGGGGCAGCTGGCCACTGCATTCCTTAAACTTTTGATACCATTTCCAATAAACATCTAGGGTCCTGGAATGTGTCCTTTTTGTTAATTTACACAGATGAACGCGCTACCGAATAACACAACGTGGAGCCCAGAGGGGATGCTGACGCCCCCCCGAGGGAATGTGCAAGGCTAAGACCCAGGAGCAGGAAGCTGCCGTCCCCCGCGCGGGCCCGGCTCTCCGCGAGGATGAACGTGACTCTGAGACGTGCCGCACGCCTGCTTTAAGGCCATAAATACTAAACCTTCTCCCATCGAGCTGCCCTATGAGGCCAAATTTATTAGCCACACACCGGAGTTCAGAAGACGGCGTGTGCGCTCGCAGGGCATAAACATCTTCAGGGCCCGTCATGACAGGCCGCCGCCGCCGCGGCCGAGCTCTCCAGCCCACACGTCGTACGCTTTGTAAGTTAAGCTCGGTCGTGAACGAAACAACAGCAGCTTGCACAGCGTCAGAGAACGTGATGAGTGTCCCCAGGAGCCTGTCTGTGACCCAACCGGTCTTGCCGTGGACTGTGCTCACAAGACGGTTCCGGACTAAAGACGGGAAGAAGCGTGCCTGAACCCTTAGAAAATCCCTGTGATTACTCTAGTCCTAGCCAGGCATGGTGTACAGATAGAACCTTCTGGAACAACATCAAACTCCACAGACTGCCTGGTACTTCTGCATTTCTCTCCCCTCCCCCTCCCTTCCCCTCCCCTCCCCTCCCCTCTCCTCTCCTCTCCTTTCTCACCAGGCACTTAGAATTCTCCCTCTTCATTTGTAAGTTATATTTTCATCTCATCCAGAAGATGAGCAAAGAGGAGACAGAAATCCATGAACCTAAGCTGAATAATAAAGCCATTTAATCTCTCAGGGCCATCACAAATTCAACTTTTGACATGTGCCTTCATAATCCTAAAGCCACTTAAAGGAGGAAATGAAAGATTGTGGGAAAACCCCCTCAAAACTCTTTCCACATGAAAACTAGTCTAAATTTGTCTCAGACTTTTCTTCATTGAAATATTTCCCCTTTACCTTCTGCGACATTTCTACAGGGTTGCTGCAGCTGAGAAACGTGCTCATTGGCCAGTGACTGATAGGCTCGCTTCTATTTTTGAAGCTTTAATTTTACAAATTAAAAGCAGACGTCATGATCAGATACCAGTCGTAGGTTCTGCAATGGTCATATGTCTTTTGTGCTCAGTACTGAGGGTATCTCTGACTTCAGCTACCGGAAAGAAAATACTTCTCTCGGAAGCTTAACCTCAAACATCTTCCTATCTTTGCTACAAGTGATAGCAATTGTTAGCAAATATCACTAAATATACTCAGATAACATTTACATATATGCTAATATTAATAATCCTCTGCAAAGCTATGGCTTCAGTAGAATGGCCTTGAACACAACCCATCTTCTCTTTGACAGGTGGACTTCCTCCCATGAAACATCCACTTTTCTTTTTCATAAGCAAGGTCTCTAATTCACGGTCAGGCACACCTGAGCCCCTGCAGTGGGTCGCGGCCGGAGGACAAGCGCCGGGCACACGAAAGGCCCTCCGTGAAATGCAGTCTTGGAATACGACGTAGACCTGTTTCTTTTTTGTTTTTTGTTTTTGTTTTTGCTTTTGAACTTTACTTTATTCTGCTGCTCTAGCTTTCAACTCGGTAAACATTTATTGAAAGCCTGCTTCCCAGGAGCTCTGCTGACCCTCGGGATATAAAGATGATTTCGAAAGGCATGAAAGTTCAGCTCTAAGAGATAACATGAAACAGAAATACTGGGAAAACAGTGAAATTTACAGCGGGGTTTTGGTACCCTAATTCTTCCATCTGCCCTTTTTCCTGGGGTTTCCTTCGAAGAAAGCTGTGTACCCAGGGACAGGAGTGGAATGGGAAAAGGTACCAGCTCTATCTTCACTGGTCACGTGCCCAGGACCAAAATATGCGTGGCATTTCTGACAGGCTGTACCGGCCCTCAGGCCCCAGTCCTAATATGGCAAGTGAGCTTTCCTCACTCTGTTCCCTTGGTTGTGTGGCTGCGGGGCTGTGAAACCTACCCAGTCAGCCTCATGGACAAAAAGTGGGAAAGCCACGAGTGCGGGTGGGCCTGCCGCGGTAGGAAAGCGCTGCCCACTGTACCCCCACCATACAGGGACGAGAAGCAGAAGAGATGTGGCCTGAGGCTTGAACTTGACCATTCGCTTTTTCTGCCTTGAGGGAGTTTGTTCTGGCTGCCACCTCTGTCCTAGAAATGATCACAGTGGGTTGTGAATGCTAGACCCGTTTAATGAAAATAAAATGTCATGAGGTCGGTTGTCAAAGTCTTTGGAATGACGAACTCATTACTAATTTAATAACGATAAATTTCAAAAGATGGATTTTACACTTTAACTCTCTTCATCCATCTGGGTGCATGGCAAAAAGGCATTAATTACTCCAGTAAAACTTAGTCAAATGACAGTAAGCTTCTAAAACGGCAGAGAGCACATTTCGGAAATGACAGCAAAGACATCATTTTATATATTGTATAAATATATAAGTATTATATAGTCACAAAAATCAATGATGATAACATGAGGTGGTTTAATTGAAAAAGAGGTGAAAAGAAATTGAATATTATTTCAGATACTAGTTGTATGCTATTTAGAGAAAAAGTAAATTATTGTGTTCAAGGTTTGGCTATTTGAGGGAAAAGCATTAGTAAATAGATTCTATCCTTTTTACTACGTTTATACTGTACTAGACACTAGCTATTAGCCTAATAAATTTTACCCATGTTCTTCACTTATTGAAATAAAATTTTGGATGGTGCTTTTCTTTGACAAGATTGAGCCTTTCCATAATTTTAAGGAGGTATAGTCACTAAGCATCCATTCAGGTCGCACACATCAAATAAAGACACAAAGGAAAGCCAACGTGTTCCCCATATCGTTTCCAGTGACCACATGTATTTCATTTGCGAATAGCTGATGCTCGATGGAAATCAGTGATGACATTTCCTTTGAGAAATCAGGAGATACCTCTTTGAGTGCAATGTTCAAGAAAATAAAAAAGCATGGGAGCTGATTATAGGACCACCAACTTAAGCACAAAAACTGCTTATTTTCCGTATCGGTTCCTTTTTTCTTTCCCCAGAGGAGCGTGGACCACCTGAGAGGATGGATCTGCAGATGCTAGGGCTGATCTCTGGCCTGTGGTCTCACAGCCCCCCTGCCCTGCACGTTCCGTGCCAACACCCATCCCAGGCCATCCTGCTTAACTCCTGCCAGACTGACATTCCAGAAATACCAGGGCAGCATAGTGGGAATAGCTTTGGAGCCAGACAGACATTGCTTAGAGTCCTGGCCCCAGCACTCGCTCTATCTGTGGCTTTACATAAATCATCTAACATTTCTGAACGTCAGATTCCTTCATGTGTAAAATGAAGATAATATGTAAAATGAAGTTCATTTTACGAAACAGCTCTCAAAGCTGTAGATACGTATGTAAATTATCTTGCATATAGGAAACACATGTGTTGGCAGGACGACGGTGACAACGGTGAAGATGATGATGATGGAGGAGGAGGAGAAAAGGCGGACAAAGACGCTCTCTCATCAGAACACTGCAATCACCTCAGTGTACACATAAAAGCAAAATTACTCCGCATGAATTTTCGATGTTCCACAACTTTCTCCCCCTCCCTCTCTTGAGCACAATGTCTGCCACCCACAAAGGTGTATCTTTTTCCTGCTCCAATGAAGTGAACTACCCACCCTGCTTTATATTAGTTCATGCGTCAAACCCTGTGCTCCAATTCCTTCTACAAGGGAAAAGAATCGTTCTCAGCAACTATCCAACTTCCACTGATTTCTCATGATTCAGCACAGAAAGCCAGGCTTTTATTTCAAGGCTTCCCTAAAATCTTGCTAAAAAGGGAATTTTGGAAAGTTTTGGCATTCTGGTAGAATTCAATTGGCCTTGTAATACCAGCATAGGAAATAGGAAACGTCTTCAACTAGAAGTGGCCTGAGATGATTTTCAATTTCAAAGAATGATTGTCATTACATTTGTGGCTCTAATAAGGGAGATGAAACCCTCATAAATTTCAAGGCCGCACCCACAGCGAGGCACTGAGAAGCTATGTCCCAGTGATCCAGCAACTTCTGGATCCAATGAAAACAAAGGAAGAATGTAGAAGCGAGACCATTAAATGATCTGTTATTTCATAAGAATTTTTAACGCTTTGATAAAAAACAATTCACATGAAGCATTTTTAGATATCATTCAAATAGACCTACTGGTATTTTAAATCATATTTCTAAATCACACAAAATGTATACACATATTGTATCACTAGCTTTTCAATATGTCTTTCTAATCAAATGCTTATGTAAAATATGGATAAAAGTCAGAATTCAAGAATGTTTAATGTATATGTAAGGATATTTGACAATAAAATGATTAATAGCAAAATATTTAATCAAATGGCATAACATTATCCCATCCGAATAAAAATATTATCAGAGGTATATTTGCATGATTTTAAAAAATAGAAAAACAAGTATTGATATAAACGAGAATATCAAGAAATGTCATGTATCTTTCCATGCATATGTTACTTATATGTTTTAATTACATTTTTAAGAATATATCCCTTATATTTCTGTGTAATAGACTTATCAACTCAACATTCATTTCATAATTTATCTTTGCAAACACAAGCAAGTACCTCCCAATGGTTTCCAGAGATTCAGTCCTGTAATTACTTTCTATGTAGTTAAGCACCCATTTCCTTTTTAATGAACAGGGTTTCATTCTTTTAGTCTATGTCCCCATTTCCTCCATGCCACCCAGGTAACTTACAGAAAGAAATCAGTATTAGTGCTAAGTCTGAAGTGTACTTTTCTGTTAAGAATGACAGGGGTTCAGCAGGAGGACTAGCAAAATGAGAATAACTCGAAGTGCATGAAGCATAAAAGATGAATGTTTACATAACGATTTTATTTTATTTTATTGCTCTAAGAAGATAGATCACTTCAAACACATTAGCTAACTCCTATCCACTGGGAACTACAAAACGAGGTTTTAATATCAACATGTTCTATTACTGTCCAAATTTAGAGTTGAAACTCTTACCTGAGTTTTGTTTAGTATACAGTTATTTTTTAAAGGCAGGAAATGTACGACAAGCTGTCAGGATAAGTAATACCAACAGTGGGAAAGTGGAGGACGGAGGGGAGAATTCAAGTCCACTTTAAGGAGAAAACCCAAGCCCCCCTGGTTCCCAGACCTACAGTAGTTTTGTTCTGCATCCCCAAGCAACTGCCCTTCCTCTTGCTCAGAGAACAACACACACTCTGCCCCAGCAGGAAAATATAAAAATTAAATAGAAAACCACAAGGTTATTAAGCATCTTACCCTCTGGGCTTGCGGGCTGCTGTCGCGGCTCAGTGTTACAGACACGTGTAAACAACAGAATTTCCTGCATCCCTTTCTCGTCTGAGTGGCTCTGGGGGCCTGGCCAACAGGATTATTTCCAGCATTAAGGCCACTCCACACTAACTTGAAAAAGATCCCCATTGGTTGTGAAGTTTTATCAAAACCAATACCACAACACCCTCTGTGGATCACAGAGAGCTAACCAAAATGAAGTTATTTCAGGGTTCCCTGACTAAGGATGGTTATCCAATGCCTTCCACACAACCCACTGGAAACTAAGTTCTGTAAATGAAAAAGGAAGGAAACACCCACCCCTTCATCCACAAGTTTGTTTAATGTTTAATGACAACAGTTATAACTTGTAATAGAAAAAATACAGTACAATGACAAAAGAAGGTGTCTATCTGCCAAGATTACAAGAACAAAAGGAAATAACATTGGTCTAATCTGATTTTTATTAGAGTGCCCTCCCAAAAAGAAAAAAAAATTAATAAAATATTTGAGGATACAAATCATGATGCAAAAGCTGTCTGTCAGAAGCTTTTACTTCAGTTGTGTTGGCAGGACTGTGTCCTCAGGGCCCCCAGCGAGAGCTCCTGGGCCTCTTTCCCTGGCGGGGAGTAAAAACCGAGTGACTTTCCAGTGACGTGACACTCCGATCAGAAAGTGTTCTGGGGGGGGGCGACGGGTGACCACACAGACGAACAGCACAGAACACCCCAAGGAAGAGAGGGGGCTGAGGAAGTGCCATCGCTCTGTCCCTTATAAATAAATAGCATGAAAACAGAGCTGCAAAGTCTGGAGTCAGTGTCTTCAAATTATTTTAGTCTTCCTCTCTTCTTAATTTAGGGGACTATTCTCAGCGGAGTCACATGTTTGTCATCTCTTTCTACTTAACACCATCCTTGCCCCTTCTCTGCCTGATGAGGTGGAGAGGGTGACCCTTCTGTAGAAAGCCAGCGAACTGCTGGGGTCTCCTCCCCCTATCTTCTCAGAGAACATGCTCAGCCACCATTCCCTCTCCCCTTTCTCTGAACTCCCCCTATTGTCTGGGTTTTCCCCTGATATTTTAAACACACCCATAAATTTCACTTATGCCAATGAACTTCACCTTCAGTTCAGTCATTTTCCTCATAGGTACCATTCTCGTCCCCTTCGTGGTCAAATGATTGAGGGAGGTGTCGGTAGCCCCATTTGACCACCATCTCTGCCCTTCAGTGTACCAGAGTGACTGTCTCTGAGAACACACATGTGCATCTTTTTAAAGTTGACAGACACTGCTCTCAGTCCTCATCCCATTTGTGATCGACTTGGCCTTTGGCCCTGTGCACAAGCCCACTGACAGGCAGACTCTTCTTGTCTTCTGCTCTCTTAGGCACAGCGTTCTCCTGCTCTTCCTCTTCACCAGGCTCGAGCCTCTGGCCCCGACCTCGGGGTAGTCTCTTTGCCCTCCAATCCCTCTGTGCAGATCAGGCATGTTCTCATGGAAATCTACCACCTCTCTGGATAATGTCGCCCATTTTCATGGCTTCAATTATCATCTGTCTTTTCAGAGGACTCCCATTATCGATGGTTGGATCCAATCCACTTTTGAGGCTTCCACACTGATTCACACCAGCACGCTAGGAAATACCACACGCATGTCATCAACGTATTTAAGGCTGAAATCATCATCTCTCTGTGGACTTGCTATGTTGTTTATCCCGATAATGCCAACTGGTCTTGTGGCTTTACTGAAGAAATATCCTGGAAGTCCCCCTGGACTCCTTGCAATCCAGCATCACTTCCTCTTGATTTTATTTACACAATGTGCCCATGTCTCCCTCCCAACTGCCACTACATACTCCATAACAAGTGCTAATGGGAGCACAAGGGAAAGGGAAGAGAAATTCAGTCTTGGAGTTTTCACAATTTGCTGGCAAGCTGACATCTTAAGGCTCTCAGCACAGTGAGTGACCAGCGCTGGTTTTTGTGTGGGGATTCCAACTTCATTCTACAAAGAAAGCCTTCCCTGTGAATGCTATGATTTGCTTGCCCATTATCATTTCTCCCCCTCCTCCCCAGAAAAAGAATTTTTATTTTTGTTTGGAGCAACAATATAGTCAGTTTAAAAAAAAAAAAAAAGCCTATGGTGCCAAGATTTCCATGACAAGTACACACAGTTACGTGGTGCGGTTTGGTCAGTGACATGTGAGTGGAAGAAAGACCGATGAGCAAATATGGAAAGTTCTATCTTCCTGATCTAGAGGTCACACCATTTCACTCCTTCTTCCTCCTTTCTTGAACAGAGACAGGAAGCTGGAGATGGAGAACAATTCTTTCCCTAATCGTGCAGTCACAATTTAGATGGACACCACACTGAAAATGGCAGGACTGGCCTTGGGAAGGCTTCTGGTGGTGATGTGAAGAAAAGGATGTGACCTGATTAAGCCACAAGGTTTAACCTGTGACCTGGCTTATTAAATTGGGAGCTATAGGACAAGAAAGGCTTGTAACAGTATCTAACTGCAGAGACAATGGGGAATGAATATTAATCAGAACTGATTTTACTCCAGAGTCTCATCACCAAACTGGGGAGTCCAGAAGGAACCATGAAATTGGAAACCCCAGCAGAACCTGTACTCACGGTCTCTGTCTCCCATTCCCTGAGAGTTATGGCTGCAGCCGAAGATGGGATTTGTGGACCTAGTCCCGTGTCTGTTTCCCCAACAAACTGCACATTTCTTAGGGAGATAATATTGCATTTGCCTTTGAATCTTTTGCAAATAAACAAATTAATGGATAAGTGAATAAGGTGTAAATAGATGTTCTATGAAAGCATTAAAAGAAACAAAAATTAGGAGAATATCTCATAACTGGACAAGGGGTAGTTAAGAAAATAAATTAGAAACATACACATTTAGAGCATTGAGTGAGTGTATGGTGATTTTTTAATTTCGCCTAATTTTTTCTACTTTTATAAATTGAAAGAATTAATAGCACCAACATCACATACATGCATATGTGTCTCTCGGTGGCAAAGAAAAATAGAAATACTGACAAAGTAAGACAAATAGAAAAGACTTTCTGTGGACTTAATAACTATTTGAGTCAGTTGCACTGTTAAATATTAATTGCAACAATTTTAATGGCTTTAAAAATATTTGTAGAATTATTCTAAGGAAACACATAACTGTCTCCGTAACTGAAAATTTCTTGCAAGGAAGCCAATTTTGGTTTTGATTCAAAGGCACTAGGTCATTTTAAATCACAGATTAGAAACGTGTGTGCACAAAATCACACAGAACTCTGTGATTTTACAAATGCATCCTTCATTAATCAAGAGCGTCCGGCTGGGAAGCCACCCCGTTTTATTAAACTGCCTCGTGCCTACCCACATACTTCGACCACATAAATCAGAACAGCAATATGTGAATCTTATTGCACATTATGGGAAAAACATCCTCTTCCTTCTCACTTTTAAAAATAGGAATTATTATTTCACAGTCCAGAATTTCTTTACAAACACGATGTATATTTTCTAAGAAAATGTCTAAGTTGCAACACAAGGCTTTTTTAATATTATGTCAATTGAAGGAAAAATTGAGAAAAAATGTGAGAAAGGTAAGTCTATTCTATAATATAGCACTCAGAAGAGATCCTCATCTCAGACAGAGCTGGGCTCCTGTATCAGCTGTGAGTTCTCACAGATAAGGCACTTCCTTAGTTTATAAAAGTGATGTTATAACCTATAGAGAGATTCTAAGGGTTAAGATATAATGCATATGAAGTGCTTAAAATAATCCATAACACTAAATAAATAAAAACTATCACGAGTAGTAACTACTTTAAAAAGTAGTTATGTTGACCTAATTACAATGTCTATAAAATAGTTTTAAAGCAAAATTTTATATTCCAAATAAGAATATTAAGCAAATGCTGGCAAGGCCCAGTGTGGTGACAGAACTTATTGTACTGCTTCTCAAAGTGGTCGCTTTGTAGTTGATGTCTTGTTCTGCACCCAGTACCTAGGCCCCAAGAAAAACAGCTAGACATATCACTTATGCTTTAATAAGTGTATAATGAATTTATTCTTGTGAGATTTTGTAAGATTATAATTAACTTAATCTTTCTGAGGCTTTGAATGTTTCAGGAAGTTTCCTTGGCCAGAACTACTTATGAGAAAATGGCCCAGAGACAAACATTGCCTTTTTAAATAATCAGTTATATTTTTGCATAATTAGGATTAAAGGCTTAGCCATTGGATTTTGATCAAGCTCATAGGAGAATAAATGGTTAGCTGTTCTTTCCTCGGTTAATAACAGTGTGATGCAATTCCCTTTTGGGAAGGATCCTCAAACTCAATGCTGCTGACTTTGGGACCAAACAGCTCTGTCACGTGGGGCTGTCTTGTGCACTGTTGGGAGTTTTGCAGCCTCCCTGACCTCTCCCCACTCGTTACCAGTAGCACACCCACACCGTGTCAATCAGGAATGTTTCCAGACATTGCCAAATGTCCCCCGAGAGGCAAAATTGCTATCAGTTGAGATCCATTGTTTAAAGTGACGGAGCAGTGGAAAGATGAGACTAAGACGTGGCTTAGCTCTGCCAATAACCATTATTAGCTTGGTTATCCAGCTGCGGCCTTGGAAAAAGGGACTGCATTGTTCCGACCCCTATTTCTCATAGACTCTACATACCGTCAGGAAATTAGACTGGGTCACCTCGAAGGCTTATCTTACTAGAACATGAACAGCCTCAATATTCCTCTCTTTCTCTCTCTCTTACACACACACACGCGCACGCACGCAATACCACTCTACTCTCACATTTCAGACATAATCACTCATGTAGTCTGTATCATCAGGTATCAAATGCATAAGGAATAAAAACAAAAATGTTACAAAACCCGTTCTAACACAGGGAACCTATTTCTAATTTAGTTTTAGAGTGTTATAATTATTTTTTCTCAGTAACTTCATCTCCAGGATTACCACATACACAGACACAAAAAGGCTCCCCCTGGATTTATCTAAATAGATAAGGCCAAGCATTGCTTTAAGAAAAAAAAAACAAAACAAAGCAACAAACCCACACGGACAACTCGAAATTCACTACATTGATGAAAAGTATTTTTTCCACTCAGGAACTATATTAAATTACAATTTAACTTGTTGACCAAACAAGGAAAAACATTCCACGTAGAGAAAAATTAATTTTACTCATATGACTCGGAAAACACATCTCATCTTTGAATCCTTAAACTAAAGTCGCTGGACAGCCTTGCTACATAATCTCATTCAAGGCAGAACTGATTGTCCTCAGTGCGCCATTGTTTCGATTCGTGTTAACGAATGTTCTTGGCAGCAAGAGTGAACTGCTACTTGCTAAGACTATAAATATATTTTTTCCACACAAGATGAGTTTCACCATTTACAACATGTGTCGTTTTTTGCTAATTTATCCTTTGGAATTCTTGTAAAAAGAATTACCTACACCACTTTGAATGAAAAAGATGCTATTTCCTTGAATCGGAAGGCAGAGGTGTCCAGCCGACTGGCATCTCTGGGCAACACTGCAAGAAGAAGGCTTGTCTTGGGCCACACGTTAAATACATCGTGACACGTAATCACAAAAAAAGTCTCATGATGTTTTAACTAAATTAATGACTTTGTGTTGGGCCACATTCACAGCCACCCTGAACCGCATGCGGCCTCAGGTTGGACCCCCCTGTAGGGGTTGTTGTTTTTTGGTAATAAACCCCAGCTATGAAAAAAAAGAAATAAAAATTACCAAAATAGCCATGCTTCATAGCATAATCCACTCTTTTAAAGAAAATCTGAATCAAGTTCTAGAAGTTCTGGTTGGTTCTTAACCCCAACCTGTCACCTATGTCAGACCATGTGCTTAACTTCACTGAAGAAAAATTTTGGAAATAAAAATGTATACATACAGAAAATTATTATTTTTCTCATATCGTAAGGATCAGATCTCTATAAATGATGAAACGTACTCTTTGATAAAAACAATATCAAGTCTATCATAATTATCAAAAATAAATTCTTAAAGTATTGTATCCTATTAGCCCTTAAATTGTTTTTTAACATGTATTATTATCACAGTATTAACTGTACTTGAAATCTCTTAATAAATATTTTAAAATCAGAGCAAATTTGATGTAAACCAATGAAGTTCAATAATAAAAACACTTCTATGAGACAGTAGAAAGTAATAATGATATTGATGAATCGAACTCTCTTTCTCTTTTGTTTTAAACTACTGGAAACTAGAGAGTTAAAATGGCACCTCTGAGCTGGGGGAGGAATACATGTCTTGTCCAAATTGAGCATGACTGAGAATATCAAACTCTAATGCAAAAGCAAAAGACATTTAAAAATCCATTTAATTTAAATATAAAAATGAAATGAATTAATTAAACTCTTTGCTAATTAAATGGAGGCACTAATATTTTTATTACACAGGGGTTGACAAAAGTCAATTTATAAATGCTCAGTATGTAAAAGAATTTATTCTTGTATCGTTATGTATTCTTGTATTATTTATTTGTGTTACAACTGGAGGCCTACTTTTGCCCACATCTGTATGTCTTCCATTACCTAGGCATGCTTTCTATTGACTTTGAAAAAATATGGGATAAGAGAAAAAAATAAGAAATCAAGGTTCATATTTTTTAAATGCATATTTCTGAAAGTTGATTTTATTTTGGTTACTACTACACAATGATGTCGTAAAGATGAGCATGTTGACATTTAAAAATTAAGCATCCCAAATCAAAAAAGATAGAAATTTTGCTGATGAACCAAAAAATACATATGTATAATTTTATCTACATGCTAGAAATACAAAAATAAAAATATGCTAAAATCAGGCCTGTAAATATTAGTAAACATCTTTCCAAAAGGATTCAATGGTGAAAGTTTGGTAGGTTAGTGAAGAACAGAACTACAATTTTTTTCTTCAAATAGAACTTGCATACTTATTGGTTCAAACTAGTGAAAATTTGCCTTTCTGTTTAAATGACGGAAATTAACACAAAATAATTTTAATAAAGGTAGCTTCTGTAGCTATAATCTTCTACATCGGCTGATTTCTAGAAACCCTCAAAAATACCCCAGTGACTATTATTATATTTATAATATCTCTGAGATCTTAAAAATTGAAATGAACATATATTATTACTTTAATTAAAATAATCTACGAGGGTTCAGCAATTCAAGTTATTAATAAAATTTTTTAAGTAGCCACAACCAAATACTTTGGTCTGCTCTCTATTTTCAAATCATTACACAGGCCAAAATCAGATAACATTCTTGGCAATTTGAAAAATAACAAAATAATAATTATATTTTAATATTTTGATAGCATATAGTCAGAATTATCCTAAGAAAATATTTGTCACACTGGCTTTCAAAATGTTTTTAGAGTGATAGAGTTATTTCTTTTAAGAATTTTATATAGATATTAACAGAAGTCACGTATATCACAAGTGGAACTTCTCCCAATAATGCTTGGGTGGGGGACTGGATACCTGCCCACTTGGAAACTCTCCTCTCATCTAATTTCCTCCAACAATGGCCTTTGGAGGTCATCCATTGACTCTCCAGACTCTAAGGAGCATTTTGGAAAACAACTAATATAATAAAACTATTATTTTACAGATAAGAACCCTTACTTCAGCAAAAAAAAACAAAACTGTATGTCTACATTTTTTCTGTCTACCCACTCATTCTTCTTTATTAATTTCCTGAGTATTTAAATATGTTTTGGTTTCAAAATATTTATTACATAAGTAGTAACTGTTTATTTTAGAGTGACTGAAAAACATAAATATGCACAATCACCGTGAACAGATACGTAATGAAGACAATTTGTTACGTCCTGTTCATAACACTGTTAGCTGATTACTGCAGATGACAGATAGATAATGTATGCTTCCTTTATCATGGTGGGAGATGCAAGATACACTAACCTGAATGTGTTACCCTGCACTCCTAAAACTTTTGCTGATGTGGTAGAGTTTTTCCTTCACCCTTGGTAGGGCGCATGTCTTAGCAAGGTTATCAGTGTACTAGTCCCTTCTTCCTCACTTGGTGTGGTTAGCATATGTCATTGTTCTGACGTCGGTCCAGGTCTCCTCAGACCATATTATAACAGAATGGAAAGGTTAATACAGATCAGCAAGACTGTCCATTCCAAATGAATACAAAATGTTTTTGATCCAGGTAGCCGCAGCAAAAACATTGGAGTGGGCAGCCCTGGAACTGGGAAACCGGGAAAGTTTGTTAAAGCTCTCAGGGCCCACCTACTGGAAATCTGGAAGATAGGTGAAAGTCTGCAGCACTCAAACAAATACTTAGCCAGAAGAAAGTCTACTGAAATAGGGCAGATCTTTGTGGCTCAATCAATAAGCTAATTGCATTACTCGAAGAACTACGTAAAGAAAACTAAACTTAAAGCTAGCAGAAATAAATTTAAAAAATTGGAGGAGAGACACAGTAGAGAGAATATAAAAACAATGCCAGAATCAACAACAAAGCTGTAAGTTTTTCTTTAAAAGATAAACACAGTTAGTTAGATTGGGGGGGTTGGTAAGAAGCAATAATAATATTGATAGAATAAAAAGGAAGGGGAGGACATTCTAAAAACCTTACAAAAAATTTTAAAAGATTATAAAAGAAAACTATGTACAACTGTACACCTAAAAATTAGGTAACCTAGATGAAAGGGAGAAATTCCTAGAAAGGCACACGCTATCAAAGCTGACTTTGGGAAGCAATAGGAAATTTCACAAATCTATAAAAAGTAAAGAAAAACAAGTAATCACACACATTGCAATTAATTAAGTGACTTTGGTCAAAGTTTCTCAGATGACTACAACTTGATTTTTCTGTCATTTCTACTTAATAAAAGGATCTGACTTTGACACTGAAAATCTTGTTCATCCCAAGTGGTGGCAGCTTCTCGATTATAAATACAAGTTTGTCAGAGGCCAAAAGGGTCTCTGGGCAATCAGATTCATACAAAAATGGTATACACAGAATATATACCAAATGGTGTATATATTGAATATATACTATTTTTATATATGGCATATATCAATATATTAATCAAGAAAATGTGTTTGCTGGAAAATAAAGATTTTGGACCCAGTATCTGCTAGCTTTTGTCATTAATTAAAAGACATATGCTAGGGCAGCCATCAGAGGGAGGGCAAATATTGATCATTTTAAGATCCCAAAGTACATCTAACTACCATAAAGTTGTTTATCTCCTTTTAGTCACAGATGCAAGTGTCTTGAGTTATGTCGCTCACTGCCTTGCCAGAAAGGGCTACCTCACTTGCTAAACTTACTGGTCAGTGGCTGAATTAATACTCTCATGTAGTCCATGAAGACATATATATATTTTAATAAATATAATACACATAAAATATAAAATATTTTATATATATTAAAATAAATGGACAAACTATAATACTTAAGTGATGACTGTGAGTGGTATTGATTACATAACCAACATACATTGTATTAAATTTTTCAGAATAAAGTATAAGAGTTTTTCAGGTGACAACGCTTAGAACGATCGGCTGGAGAGAACAGGATAGATGTTAAACTTCTTTGAGTGTACCTTGCCTGGTAGATTCAACTTTGGGACCAGTAAAATTAAATTTTTTAAAAAGCGATCGATCTCTACAATGCCAAAATAAAATAAAACAAATGAACTTACATGTATATCCAGTTAGCGGCATAACCACACAGCGACTAACAATTCTAAAGTATTTAAATTATAATCTGACAAAAATAAAAACTAAAGAAATGTTAAACTGTTGTCACTGATTGTGCTCTTGGCGGTAGCCCTGGAATGCTGTTCTCGGTCTGCCGTGTGTGTATTGCGGTTACAGCAATCGAGCGGCGTGGTCCGTGATAAGTGAATGCCGGGCGAATAGACCTACAGATGGAAGAGGTTAGCAGAAGCGGAAGTCCTAATTGTTCATGGGCGCAACCGTGAGAATCCATTCTATATTTTATATAAATATACAATTATTATATAAAAGTAGTTATAAAACTATATAGCTCATAAAAGATAGGTATCCTGGCTTTGTTAAATAAAGGGACCTAAGAATAACGATAACTCTGGTAGCAACGGTGGCCCCGAACCAACAAAACAATGGTCTTCAAATGTACTTTCCTTTTCAAAGAAACCAGAATTTAAAAAGGGATGAGGTAAGCATGAATGAAAACAATAACTTCAATGTTGCCTATTGGTGGATGCACCTGCTTAATTTTAAATTTTGTTGTATTTTAATGTTTCCTTTTTTAAACTAAAAGGGCATACATTTCTGAAAATGTTTTTTTCTCTTAAGCACAAGCAAAATTTCATTCATGAGCAAAATTCATGACTGAATTGATAAATACAGTCTTTGACTAGAATAGTTATGGTTTATTTTTATTGTTCAAAGAAAAGAATGGGTGTTTGAAGGACAAAATATTTAGTTAAAACTAAGAACATGATAATGTGGAAATCAGTTATGCCACCTTACTGTTTTTCCACTCAAATATTTTAATACCAGTCAACATCAAACATGCTTATTTTTCATACAACTATCTTTAAAATAAAAGAATGTTCTTACGTCTCTCAAAATCCCCACCCTTAAAAATAGCCAATAATATGCTTTATTTTTATATACATGAGAAGTATAGTTTTATTAGTGAAAATTATATTCAATTTTAAGACATAAAATTATTTTAAGCCAAGTTGCTGAAACACAGCCATACTTGAATATCAGCTGACTATTAAGATAAATTTATACTAGGATGCTATAACAGTAAGGGTTTTTAGGTATTTAAATTTTTATAAATTCCAGAAGATATCTTTATATGAAAACTCTATAGGAAAATTATGATATAAATTAACTTTAAAAACACTTATTTGGGGTAAACTATATCTGCTCTTTCCCACATATGAAGTAAACTAACTTCTTGGATGTGGCAGGACGTATCAGATTAACCTTCACTTTCTCCTTGGCCCCTGTCCAGCGTTCTAGTACTTCACTCTGTCTCATTCTAATAACTTTGGAGTGCAAATTATTTACAGCTGTAGGCATCCTCTAACACCGAAAACAATGACCAGGTTCAAAATTGAAGGGAGAAACTCAATCCGATTCCTTTATCTTGGCAATTTTTTTTTTTTTAACTTATAAAGATTATGCCCAAGAGTGAAAATACGTTATATTACTTTGGGAAAAGTTCTTAAAGCTAATGATACATTTTTGAGTGCATGTTGATAATCATTTGATCCTTTTCTTCACTTTATAATTCTTTTTAGATTCTACCTTTCGTAGTCTATGTCCCAGAAATCAAAACGCAGTCGCTTTTATTTGCCCGTTTTCCCCTTACCAGAAAACTTTAACTCCCTTTTCAGATTCATCCCAGTATATTCTCTCTCTCTTCCCCTCCCTCCCTCCCTAATACACTTTTTAGCTCCTTTACATTCACTCTTGCAGAAAGTTTCCTGTTAAACCATAGAGCAGTCTGGGAATGTGCACTAGCTAGCTCTCCCAAAGTAAATGTTAAACCTGTTCTTTTAATTAGTTTGTTTAGAATGATCAAGACGAATCTGGCTATACTCGAGTGTTAGCATTCCTCCTTTCCTCGGACTAGACAAATTATTTCTAAATCTCAATGTCCAAATAAACATAAAATTAATGTTTTGATTATTTAAATCATTTATCAAGAGATAGTATATCTTCATGAATAATAAACAACTTATTAAATAGTTCAGCTTCATTTTACAAAATTAAGAACAAATTATCTAGTTACTTAGCTGTCCAGATTTTGCCCAAGCCTGTAAAATACAAAGCAAATGGAAAGTTGGCCATAACCACTGCAGAGAGAGCCAAACCAGACAGTTTGGGTCAAAAAGTAAAATTTTTACCCAGTGCTTAAATATTAGAAGTTATTCACAGCTGCAGGTAATTTGTACTCTACACGTTCTGAGAACATGGTACTGAGTATTGCTTTGTCCTAATTATCTGGTTTGGCGCTGCTGCTGACCAGCTTTTTAGGCTTATTTCCAACTTTCCATTTCACCTTGTGCTGGAAACAAAAAAAGATTTCAGTAAATAAATCCGTTTGAGTGAATAAATCTTCATTCTTTTGAATGGTACTCGATTGCGTACGAGCCTCTGGCGGGCTGTGACTTTGATGGTTGAGCCAAGGCCTTCAAATTCGGGGTTGAGAACTCTTGGATCTTTGGCTGATATCATGGGGGAAGAATTTGATTCTGCTCCTCATTACATTTGATTGTGTACCTTGTTACATTAATCTCTACCCTTGGAAATGTGCAGAACTGAAACAATAAAAATCCGAAGAACCACATGGTAAAACAATAATTTTAAAGTGTTTCAGAACAGGAGAGACCTATTTACCTTAAGAGACTCCGACCAGACATTTAAGAACTATGCATCTTGAGAATTCTTATTTCCAAATATGTTTTGTGTTTATATTTCATAGTAACAACTCATATGTACAGAAATGTAAATTTCCCTATTTTCTTATGAATAAACTCAACTTCTAAGTGACCTCAATTCTGACCTCTACTTCCATGGATGGAAGAAAGTTCTATTTTTTTCCCCAGATCAAGGTAACTCGGTCGCTTCCAGGTTGAACATTGAGATTATGTTGGTAGATGTCCAAGTGTCCACATGGCCGCATGCCTGCATCACTCCAAAACTCTTGCCGCCCTGGGCCCACCCCTCCTCATTCCACAGAGCAAGTGGCCCCATCACCCTGCTTTCTAAGCTCGTCCCGTGACACGAGCTTTAAAGAAACGTATTCAAGACTTCTCTACACCTCCTTCTCCTTTCCTTTTTCACAGCAATTACTGAAGCCCCAGGGAGCAAAAGGTCAGGGAGGTGTGTGATGGTCATTCCCTCCAAGCTGCAGATGTGAACGCCTAACTCCTGTGCCCCCTTGAGTCATTGCTGTCTTGTGACATCTTACGTCCTGATGAATTCAGGTGTTCAGAAGGGGTATCCGCCATGGGCGTCTCTTGTCCCTCATGGCTGCTTCTCTTGACCTGTTCCACATTCTGCATTTTCTCATTCTGACTCAGGTCCCTTATAAGGACTTCCTCTCCCTGTCCCAGGTTTGGGGACTCTGGGTTGCTATGACTACACTGCCTTGGAGTATTTCAGATTCTAAAAGGCTACCTTCAGGCCAAGTTGCCTAAACACCATTCTTCAGTCAGTGCTTATTTAAACAGATTTTCTGTTAATTGCCCAAATTTATCACCTCCCCACCCAGAGACTTCCTTAATCTACAGCATTGATACTGATCTAGGTCCCCACAGAACCACCTCTTCTAATCGACAGACTAAGATTTTTCTTTCTTTCATGGTAAATCAAATAAGCATTTTACAATATCAAATATTATTTCTTCAGTGGAGTAAACTTCTACACTCAGTACCCTGAGACTTGCTCTCAATTTTTCAAACTTAGCTTTTGAAAATCACAGATAATCCTTTCTGCTTTCTACAAAGCCTGGTCTTATAAATCAAAATACATGTGGCTTTCCAGTGTCATTACAACTTTGCCTTTGAGAAAAACCTTACAAAAGTACAAAGATTTCTTTATAAAAATTTTATCAACCATCACTTTAAGAACAACATACACAGAAAGGAACCACTTTTGACTGAATAGTGGGGGAAGCACTAGAGTAAAAGAAATTCTTAATCTTCCAGATTTTCTTGGGCAGGATATGATCTAGCTTGTTTTTGTGACAAGTTGAGTTATCAGCCACAATCCTGTATTCCACTGTAGTAGTAGGATGCATCACAACCTTGCCTTGAAATTTGGGAAAAAGTCATAATCTGTCACTTCTAAGCCTCAGTCTTCAAAAGCAAGAAGTATGAGGCCTGTTCGGAAAAAGTCCAACCATTGTTAATATAATGAGAATGGTTTGCGCAACAGGAGTGTAAGCCATCAGCCAAGGCGAGTGGACTGGAATGCGCATGTGTGAACAATGATGACTTCACTGTGCTAGTCAGTGGGGGCGGTAGATGCTGTTGACTGAGCATGTGTACTTTGTGGCTGTCACATTCAAAATGACTGAGCAAATAGAGCAATGAATCTGTGTCAGATTTTGCATTAAGCTTGAACATTCCTTCGAGGAAACTATTGGGATGACTCAGAAGGCTGTGGTTGTGGCCAGCTGGTGACTGGCAGCTTCATCATGACAACATGCCCACTCGTGCATCACGTCTAGTGCAGAGTTATTTTAGCAAAACATCAAATCACCCAGGTGACTCGGTCCCCCTACAGTCCAGACTTCTGGCTTTTCCCCAAACTAAAACCACCTGTGAAAGGGAAAAGATTTCAGACCATCGATGAGATTCAGGAAAATACAGCAGGGCAGCTGATGGTGATTGGGAGAACTGTGTGAGGTCCCAAGATGCTTCCTTTGAAGGGGACTGAGGTGTCCTACATACAATGTTTCTTGTATCTTGTATCTTCTTCAATAAATGTCTCTATATTTCACATATTATACTACATGAAATATAGAGACATTTCTATACTGCACAGTCTATACTAGACATTTCTATAGTGACACTTCTGGACAGACCTCGTATTTCTACTTGTGTTTCTGGCATTACGGTGGACAGGGCCAGCCCTTGCTAGCTGCTGTGACTGTAGCCTGGGCCCCGGAATTATGGCCATGAGTTACAACAGAGCCCGGCCCCAGAGGAGAGCTAAGCACAGCCTGACCTGCATTACATTCTTAAAGAAACCAAAGCAGAGCCTAGCCACGGTCAGCTGACCTCCAGCTGATACAAAGAGGCACAAGAAGCAAACACGTACTGTTGCATGCTACTGGCACATTGTGTTTGTTAAGCAGTGGTAGCTGACTGATGCTACTTGGAATGGGGAAATACAGGTATGATTTTCCTTGTACTGTATCAACTAGTAGAGATTTAAAAGCAGAAGAAAATTGAGGAAACCGTGATTTTTAATAAGCAATTTCTCTCCTTTTAGTGAAATAATGAATTTCTTGATGGGTATTCAGAGATGTCACTATAGTCAATTGGTCAAACCTTCCATTAAATACAAAAATTTTCTTTTTAAAATTCCAGGCAAGGGTCCTATGGCCTCTGTTTTCAACCCCTCAGTCTGAGCTACCACCCCTTTTCACCCGGACAAGTGCCACAGTCTCTACACCCACCCATCTCCCAGCACCCACTCCTGTCACCACCTACCCCTTTCTAGTCTGTTCCACATGCTTATTATGTTCAATGAAAATTTTCCCATAATGCTCCACAGTTTAAAATCCTTCAGCGTTTCCCCATTTGCTTTAGGAGAAAGACCACACTGTTCACACATCCTGCAAGGATCGGCATACTCTGGCCTCATTCCACTTCTCCAGCCTCAGTGCTCGGACTTAACCATGCCCCGTGCAGGCCAGCCACGACAGTCCCCATCAGTCCCGGGAACAGGGCTTGTCTGTTTGTCTCACAGCCTCCATCACCACCAGCCCCGGTCCTCTTGCATTCTCAGCCTGTGCGCCCTGCAGTCCCAGCCGGAGCATCTGCCCTCTGGGTCCACTCCGCACGCCGTTTGGGTTGTTGAAAACAAAGCCTGAGACAAAAGTATGGGTGCCGTGGGGTTACCTGGGGATGATTCCCAGAGGAGGAGTAGAGAGAAAGGCATGATATAGAAAAAAAAAAAGCATGCTGTGAACTAAATTGTGTCCCCAACGCCCTGCGGGATAACCTTTGGAGACTGAGCCTTTAGGACGCAGTACGTTTAGATGAGACCATCGAGGCAGGCCCCTTATGAAGTGACAAGGGCCCTTGTGAGTAGAGACACCAGGGAGCTTGCTTCCTTCATTCTTCCGCCAGGTGCAGACACAGTGAGAAGCCAGCTGCCTGGCAGCCAGCACCTCTCTCTTGGCCTTGCCAGCCTCCAGAGCTACGAAAAATAAATTCTTGTTTAAGCCACCCAGTCCACAGTAGTTTTTTTATAGCTGCTTGAGTTGACAATATAGGTGCTGACAAGTTTTTAATTACTGAAAATCTGATGGGCTTTTAATGGCAATGCATTTATCAATCTTTTGTGTGTGTGTGTGTGTATGTGTGTTTTTGGCCAGAGATTTTTATGTCTTCTTTAAGATATCCTACCCTGCCATGGAGAGATATTATCTATCTAATAGTTTTTCACTTTGGCTTTTTATATGCCTGCCTGTAATCTGCCTAGATTTTTTTTTAAGATGCGAGGTAGGAGTCCAGCTTCATTTTTTCCCATATGAGTGTCACCCTCCCCCGCCTTAAATTCATTTACATACTACTCCTCAGTAATCTAGCTATAATGTAAGACTTAGCAGGTTGTTTTCTTGCTTCAAAACCCTGACTGCTTCCCCATTATTTGTTAAATATAGCCCAAGGTCATTGGCATTTCATGTAAAATTGATTATAGTGACAGCCTCTCCTATATTCTTCCAATTCCTCATGCTCTAAGCACACTAAATTACTTAATTTTTATAAAAAAAATACATATTAATTACTTAAATATAAGACATATTCTTTTTTAGTGAATTTACCCCCCTGCCTTATAATAGTAACCAAGTAATGATATAGAGTCTGTGGACCTAAAAAGTAAAAATAAACAGCTCATATGAGGGCTAATATTTGTAGGACTGCAGTATAAAACCAAAAACTCAGGAGAATTCCAGAAGTAAATTTTTGCCTCTAGAGATAAAAGTTTCAAGATAGCATTTTTCTTAAGATCAAAGAAGACACTGGGCTATCACCGTGCCCTAGGAATCCTGTGACGAGGCACTTCGTCATCCCTGTGCTCGACCTCGGTGTGGCTTGGATTAGAAAAGAAGCAAACCACCGTGGGTACCAAACTCGTCAAGATTCCCTTCTGAGAAAAAGTTAATAAATCTTCCAAGAGCCCTTTGAAATTTCTTTTTATTAGAATAGGATTCCCAGCTGAAAACACTTAAAGTGCTTTTTCACTAATCTCCAAATGTTTTATCTCGACTTTAAGTGATGAATTGTATTCAGAAATGGTTAAAGTGAGGGTAACTCTTAAGGATCCAGAAATTATGCAAAGTTCGATCCTTTTGAAAGGCGCTCTGAGTGTGGTAGGAATACGCCGCGTGACTGGTTTGCAAGCAAACATCTGGAGCCTATTTCTAAGGATTAGGACAAGATGTCATACATTATATATACTTTTAATTTGCTATAAGTAAAAGCACTAAAGTCCTACTCTCTCCCATGTTAGATAATTCACATGACTTTAAATACCGTGGCTGAGGGAAGGGTAGAAATACAGCGGAATTGTTTTGGCATCTTAAGGAAGCCCAATAAATGGCACCCTTCTCCCCTACCCAACTTTTGAACATAATAGAAATTGAGTTAGGAAGAAGGCCTTTAGAGGACAAACCATCCTCTTTATTTTTCATACAGGTAAGTTGTAGGAGGAGCGCACAGCGGAAGGGGAAATGAGCTGCAGCCCTAATCACCGGAGCAGCGGGGTCACCACGTGTTCCCTACACGAGCGGGGCCCCCTCAGGGTATGACGTGGTCAGCCGGGCCCAGGACATGTGTTGCCTGTGGTCAGGCTCTGACCCCAGGAGGGAGCAGAGGGTCTGAGCTGGACCAAGCAAACCCCGTTTCTTCTCAGCCCTCCCACAAGGACATCACTCCACTGCCCCTTCCTGGGGAGTGATTGTGAAGGCGGGGAGACCAGGGGCATCGAAGGAAAGTCTCTCCTGCTGACAACAAATGTGCGGAAGGAGAGGTCTTCCCCAGTGTCACTCAGCTTTTCACTCTCTCGCTTACGGGCCAACTCCATGGCCCACAGGGTTGTGGCTAGTCTTCTAGAAGAATGAAAACGGATGTCAGTCGGGATGTCTGCTTCAGCGTTCACTGGATTGCATGCCCAGGGCCACCTACTGCCCCCTCGGAGAGACTTCTGATTCCAGATGCTGGTACAGTTGCTGTGTAAATAATCTCGCAAAACGCGGCGGTGTACACAATTGTTAATGCTCGCAGAATGACACAGCGTGGACGTCTTTTCTCTGCTCCACCTTTTCTGGGGCCTTGACAGAGGCAACTTGACATCAGGGGGTAACTCGCTAGGCGGGGAATCACCTGGAGGCATCTTCACAGACGTCCGGTGAATGACACTAAGTGGCTAAAGCTATGGGACGGGACCTTAGCTGGTGCCACCAGCCGGAGCACTGCATATACCCCATCCTTCCAGGGAGCCTGAGCTTCTTCCCGGCCTGGAGACCTTAATGTGATGGGACGTCCTACACAGCCGCTCGGGGCTCCCAGACAGGCGTCCCGAGGGAGCCAAAGAGGCTGGTGTTTTCTCCTGACCCAGTCCCAGAAGGCAGGCGCTTCACTGCACCGTATCCTGGTCTTCACAAACAAGTCACCGAAAAGGCCCAGCGTCAAGAGCGGGGGACTTACAGCCCCAATGCTCATGAGAAGAATATTGAAATATTTTTAGAAACGTTGTAAAACCTCCCCAGTCCAGTTTTTGTTAGTGTTGATTTTGTCTCACAAGGATCTTAAATCAGTAAGAAGAAAATTCTAACCCCAAGATGAGTCTGCTGCCAAGACTGAAAATCCCCACTCCGTCCTATTTCCCACCTACACTGTGTCCAGTTGAGTAATTGATCAGAGTGTAACAGAAACCCTTCAAAGAGATTCGGTGACAACAAGAAACCTCCCATAATGAGTTGCCTAAAGATACTCCAACAGAAAAATTCCAACAACATAGAAAGGTTCCTTATGTTGCGTATAGGCTCTCATTAATAAAACCCCCAGTAAAAAAAATAAATGCCAATACCAAAAGTTTTCAAGTTCAAAGACTTCAAATTCCAAAGGAATTAAATTTCCAAATGAAAATTTCTCGCGCTTGTAAGTTAAGAGTTCAAAGAAATTAATTCCTCCCCTAATTCTTTGTTCTGCCAAAAAGAAAACACAAAACCGATTCTTAGTAACTGGATGGATTTGAGTTACTTTCAACCGCAGAACAATAGGGAATTGCTCCCTGAAAAGACTAAACGCCTGGCAGACCTCAGAAGTTGTGTTAGTTCGATCTCAGTCTCCCGTGAGCCTCTGCAAAGATCGTAGGAGTCCAGGTACCTGAAAGGACACGGCTCCGCGGGGCTTACTCAGGTAGGCTCTTATTAGGCGCCAAGGATATGAGCCAATAGAGAAAGAAGGTGGCGTAAAGGCAAGCCCTAGGCTTTGGGAACATTCAGGCACTAACCCAAGCGGACCTCCAGCACACACACTGAGGTGCTGTCTGGATCAGACCGCCAAGGTGCGCGCGACGAACCGAGGCCTCCCAAGAGCTCACGGCAGAAGCCCCAAGACACATCGGGCCAGGCTGTCTCACCTGCTATGCCAGGTGAAAATCATAAGAAAACAAACTCATCCTAAGGTTCAGAATTTCCGCAGCACAGTAGGTCTTCAGTGCTCTGTAAATAACAAGCAATGACGTAAATCATCACAATGAAATAGAAGAAGAAAACATAGTGCCTATGGAATAACTAGGACCAGGCATCAAGGAAAGATTGCATAACAACGGCACGCTTAACTCGTTCCAATTAGGTCACAGTGACTAGTGACGGGCCTGGTGCAATGAAAGAAATAATGATTTTGATCAGAATGCTGGAAAAACACAATCTATATCATACAGATCTACTGGCTCACACTCAATCAGTGTTAATTCACTCTCAAGGTGGGGAGGAATCTTTGTGTTTTATAGATGCTATTCCTAGGCCCACTATTTAAAATAATTTTCATTGCTTTTGATGAGCAACTAAAAATCCACACTTCATTAAAAAGGTGGGAACTGATAGGATGTGATTAGGAGTCAAACTTTAAATGACCTTAAACTTCAGACCTTCTAAAAAATGACATTCACTGTACAGTGATCAGAGTTTGTCCTAAGACATCCTTTAGAATTATTAATCCAAATACTTATTTCAAAAACATGTGTTTTTAAAATTCCTAAAAGTCTTGTCCAATTTGACTCCTATACAGTGATAAAATATGTTTTTGTATTAAAAGGTATAGTATTTGGCATAAAAAAGCTGCTAGAAAAAGTGTATCTGGTCAATGAAAAACTGATATCATAAAAAAAGTGATTAAACAAGTCCTTACGTTGCTCATAAACCAGCCTGCATAACCTCATAGTACCACACGATGTCGCTCTAATGTAAGGTTCTAAGGATGGAGTAAAATCTTTAGAAGAAATTGTCAAACAAAACATAGTCGATAACACTGTGATAATTTTGCACTGTGACATATGATTACTAGATTTAGTGAAGTATCACATCATAAGGTATATAAACGTTGAACCACTATATTGTAGAACTGAAACTAATATAATATTGGATGCCAACTACACTTAAACAAATACATAAATAAGTAGAAAGGTAGAAGAAATATTTTGCAATGAAAACGTTTGGTTAGAACTGTTGTGAGCAATACATATCTCACAATATTAGGTGTTTCTAATCGGTGAGTTTCTACTGCATCTCACGCATCTGCGTTGGAAAGCTCTGGACATACACAGCAAGGTCCGCCTTGATCAGGGCACCTGGTAGGAAGTGTGAGTAGGTTATGGAACCAGGGGTCTGTGTGCCCTTGAGTTTCCTCACCACATCTGCCTTCGTGCCAAACAGGATACATTAAAAAATGTATACCTGGAAATGATACAGTGAAATTTTAGAACATCAGAGACATAGATTATAAAATTTATAGATTATGATATTATAACCTCACTATATAATATATACTATATGGGAAAATTATAATATATTTTCCATCTATTATAATTTCTCCATATAACATAGAGCTATATTATAGTGTTGATTTATTATAATCTATAAGATAGAGAGAGATTATATTATATGATTAACCCATAATATAGAGTAGAAACTAATAAAGCTTATAGTTAGATCAGATCACCTGCAAGGAAACAAGGATCAGAAGGACATCAGACATCACAATAAAAATGGACACAAGATAATGAAAAGCAGTATGTTTCTAAGTATCGAAGAAAAGAATTTGAGATATAAGAGTATATACCCAAGCAAATGTCCTTTCAAATAGGTTGTCATAATAAAAATATGTCATTGTTATAGTAAAAATAAATTTTTATAAAAAAAAATATATGCCAACAAAATCACGTTTCAGAAACATTTCTAAACAAAGAAGCCCTTTACAAGCGTCTGTGGAGGAAAACACTGACACGTGTTGCTGTGAGAGGCGTGGGAAGGACGGCCAAGTGCTGTCAGGGAAAGCCGGCGTGGGCTCAAAAACCAAACCCCAAAGAGATTCCGTGCAAACACAACTCTAGAAAACATCGGCAGGCTGAGGAGGAAGGAGTAACTGTGCACCTTTCACGCTCTCCGCCTTCCTCCTGCCAAGCTGTGGAAGACAAAATGGGGAACGTCTAAAGAACAGTAATAAAAAGATCATGAGTTTCTTTTGGTACATGCACTTAATCGGTTGTGATCTCTAGCTTGAAAAACATATCTGAAAAGGTTGACACTGATAAAAGTCCGGGAGGAAATGGCTGGGGACAACTCCTTTTTCAGGATACTGAGTTACGAGGCGTTGCTTTAAATCATAGACTTAAAATTATGATCCATAAAACCCGTGACATTCACGGACTCCCACTCGTGGTTTAAACATGTGTGATGCATAATATTTATCCCCAAGCCAGGCGATGAGGGTAATCTCTTGTTATTGTCATGCAAGGGCAATAAAGTCATACTGCATCACGTTGATTAAAAGGCAGTTTGGATTTTAATCATACATCAGTGTCTGGTGTGTTAATCTAATCTAATCTCGCTAATCTTCCTCCTAATGCGGCAGCTTTGTGAAACAAATGCCACTAATAGACTCTTCTCCAGGGTTCATCTTTTCAGACCTTGGTACCCCCTGTCATTGCCAGCCTCTCAATGAGCCCTGACACCTGGGGCAACTAGCTCTTCTCTTCTGTTCCCAGAGGACAGGTTTCCTTCCGCTACTTCATCAACTTTGGTGAAATGTGTTCTCCCTGACTTTCTAAGCTTCTTTGTAGTACTGCCTTCTTTGCAAAGATATTTTAGAAGATTTTGACTCTTTCAAAATCTTGCCTCAAAGAGCTGGGCTCTGTCCTTAATAAATTTTTATTATGAATAAAGCAGCGTGGGCTTTGTTATTTCTCCATTTGCATGTGTATCGGTAAGCTCTCCTGGGAAAGGCAGGCAGGGCTTCAGTCGAATTCGTCAGCTGCTCGGACCTAGCTTTTTGATGCTGAAACACAGGATTCCAGCAGATGTCACTATTCTGAGAACTAGCGGAATTCAAACCTGAAGGTCCTTCCAGGCAGACTGAAACCATCTTAGTCACTAGGAATATATCATCACCAAATGGAAGGAGTAAACCCATGTATTCGAGTGTCAGGTTCCTTTTCAGTAACTGAACTCATACAGGAGGCTGGTTAGAAGAACTCAGTTTAGTCATCTACACAGGCTACCAATTCATAACTGTTGACGTTGTTATGAGTTTTATAGTAACATGTGAAGTGCCTTGGGTGTGGTATGCTCAATGTAAGCAAATTTACTTTGCTTCAAGAGTATAAAAACATATGTGGCAAACCCCAGTTATGAAAAACTCGGCCCCAGACTGGCTTAATTCACTTAGCATAATGTTCTCCAGGTACATCCATGCAGTTTCAAAGGGTAGAATTTTCTCCTTTTTTAAGGCTGAGTAGAATTCCATTGTGTAAATGTCCCATAGTTGTTTTATCCACTCATCTGCTGATGGACACCTGGGCTGCGTCCCTGTCTTGGCGATTGTGAATAACGCTGCAGTGAACAAAGGGGTGCTTATGTTCTTTTGAATTAGTGTTGTGGGTTCCTTTGGATACATTCCCAGAAGTGGGATCGCTGGGTCAAAAGGCAGATCCCTTTTTAATTTTTTGAGGTATCTCCATACTGCTTTCCACTGTAGCTGGAAATCTGCATTCCCACCAACGGTGCAAAAGGACTCCCCTTTCTGCACATCCTCGCCAGCATTTGTTGTTTGTCGATCATTGATGACAGCCATTTTGACAGGTGTGAGATGATATCTGATTACTGTTTTAAATTGCATTTCTCTGATGATTAGTGATGTTGAGCATTGTTTCATGTCTACTGGCCACCTGTGTGTCCTCTTTGCAGAACTGTCTATTCAAGTCCTTTGCCCATTTTTTAATTGTTTTTTATGTTGCATTTTATAAGTTCTTTATAAAATAAGGCAGTCAGAGAAAGGCAAATACCGTATAACTTTGCTCCTATGTGGACTCTAGTGAACAAACTGAACTACCAAACAAAATAGAGACAGGTTCGTAGATAGAGAACAGGATGGCAGCTAAGGGGGTAGGCGAAGGTAGGGAGTGGAGGGATTGAGCAAAAAGAAAGAGGACTCATGGACACGGACAACAGTGTGGTGTTGTGGGGGAGGTATAAGGGGACTAAATGCTAATGGAAAATATATAATAAAAAATTTTTAAGAAAAGAAAAAAGAAACTCGGCCCCAGGTAGTCAGTAGTTTGAGCAAGCTAGAGTCAACAAAATGACAGACCCTTAATATTTTATTAGAAAAGCATTACAGCCCCAATGGAATCTATATTTCCAGTGCCTTTTTCAAAGTTCTCCAATCCCCTGTCTTCTCTGCTGTTAACCACACAGGTAAGGTCATTCTCAATGGGACCTAACCCGGTTGGTCATAGTCATGTATTAAGCAGCCACTATATGACATGTATTCCCCCCTCCTTTATTTATTTTTTTCATGTGTTTCTTAATAAACAACACATTTTAAATTCTGAGTCTGCGGTCTTATTTTCCAGGACAAAGATAGGTTATGTGGGAGGTCTCTCACTGGTATTTTACCTTGAGACTCATCTCATTTTCTTCCCTTTTCTCCCTGGAGTGGACCCAGCAGGAGTTGGCTCCATTTCTGAGCTGTTTTAGTTCAGAAAGACTTGAATTCACGTAAGGATCATAAACTAAGTCCGTTTAGCCTCTGCATAACCTTTTCCCCAGCTCTTCTCCATTTAGCTCTCATAAATTGGACATCTTCCTTTTGTCTCCAGGGTAGATCTCCCTTTTGTCTCAGTCCAAGGACAGGAGTGTGATTTTGAGTCATTCCTGCCCTTGTTCCATTCTTGGCAAACTCCCAGGGTCCCTGGTCTGTAAACTTGTGAGTGGAATGGCAGGAATGACTCAAAATCACGCTCTTCTATCAAGGGGTCAGCACAGGCCTCCGGAAGACCTACTGCTTTGAGGGTTATTTGTGCTGAAGACAATTGAGACCCTGTGGGCACACAAGAAACTTTTACCTCTCCTTAAAGAATTTAAATTGGGGGCCTTACTCATAATACGAGTTATTACTAGAAATAACTTTTTATGGCCTATCTACAAGGTAGGACAACCATCCAATTATGGAATATCCACTCTTCTTACCATTCTGCAAATGGCCTTCCTTCCTCTGAGGCCCCAAGGTGCCTGCCCACACCCTGAGCTTAGAACATCACATGCACCTCAGTTTGAATTCCTGCCTCTGTCTCTCTCATGTGTGTTGGATTCTCACACGTATTTATCAATTAAATTCAGATATTTTTTCTGGCTAATGTATCTGGTGTTGATTTAATTATTTACTGGGCAGAAGAACCCAGAAGGGAAGAGGAAAATTTCTTCCTCCCCGAAACTATCCACGGTTCTGTGAGCCATGACATCCTGAAACATTTGGGTGAAAACTGAAATGCTTCAGCCCTGAATGGATGAAACTGTGGCACCGTGGCCAGGTGAGAGTTACAAAAGAAAGAGAACCAGGAGACATTCCTGAGAAAGACCCTCCAGAAAGGCCAAACACTCATTTAGGGGAATAAGACCTCAAGGTGTGATTACTATTTCATGAGCCCTTTGTTTGATCTACCCTAGAAATACTAGAAATACTTAAAATACACAGGGTACTCACCTGAAAGCCTGCCCTCTAATAAACTCTGGCCCACATGAAAGAGGTTCAAGACTTCTTCCCTGAAGCAGAAATATTTCTGAAACAACTCTTCCACTCTCTGAACTTCAACGAATGTCTGAATACCTGAATATATAAAAAAATGCAGAAAGTTCCTCAGAGCATGCTTAGAATACTAAAGTCAGGGCTGAAAAATTATTTTTATCTGAAAGAAAAATGGGAAATATTTAGTAGATTCTAAACCTTAAATCTGGAAAACTATAAACTATTCTCCTTTGATATGGAATGTAATCACAGTTTTAGCAGGAAAAGAAATTGTTTATTTCAAAAAGAGCTTGGACTACACAGACTCGTATGATTTTCTTAACTTTCATTAAAGGGGAAACTGTGTTCAGAGATTTCAGCATTTTGGTCAGCTACAAATGCTTGTTTGAAGAGCTTCTTTCCAAATGAATTTGGCAAAAAATATGTACCTGAATTAACATTAATGCATACATTATATATCTAACAAGTATATATTTCTATAGTACAGAATTATTAATAAAAATTGCTTTTCTTTCTGCCCACCAAAATGGACTGGAGGCAACGGCACCTCGGATGGGACCTGACTATTAATGTAAATGTAAAGCTCAAATAATAGTTTCTAAAATCAGTTTTCTGGAAAGGAGCCAGGGTTTGTTGGAAGGACGACTTGTAAGGAAGATATAAGAGAATACAGAGATTCCGCCCTGGCTGGTGTGGCTCAGTGGATTGAGTGCCAGTCTGTGAACCAGAGGGTCACTGGTTCGATGCCCAGTCAGGGGCACAAGACTGAGTTTCAGGCCAGGTCCCCAGTAGAGGGCACAGAGGAGGCAACCCCACATTGGTGTTCCTCTCTCTTTCTCCCTCCTTTCCCCTCTCTAAAATAAATGAACTCTTTTAAAAGGAGAGAGAGAGAATACAGAGATTTCTTATCAGAAGCCAGGGTTTCATTCACGGTTTAGTGAAATCAGATTTAAAAGACACAGGTGCTTAATTATAAATTTTGATTGTGTCAAGATGAGCATCAAAAATGGCTTAACGATTGGGGTCCATTAAAATATGTTAAATCTACTGAACTCCTGAGTCCATGATACACAGAAAAGGACAAATATTAATATAAATATACCAAGAAGGTCCAGAGATCAAAATATATTCCTACTGGATCTTATTACTCAGTCTTTTCGGCATTGCTGACACGTTTATCAAATTGATGAATGACACAGAATCTAGTAAATATTAAATACATCACTTATATGACATTTCCTGACTTGGGAATGGCCTCAGATGTATGACATCCCATCATATATACGATATCTGTAATCAATCTGCTATCATTAAAATCATGAAAGGTTTGCATGCTGTTAAGAATATAAATGAGTACAAGATGTTTAAAAGTCTTTGAAATTCAGGGGAAAAGGTATTTACTGCTCTAACTGTTCCAATCAGCTCCTTGTCCTGGTGAAGCTGCTGACCGCAATACACAGACAGAGTTATCATGGGAGTCACTCCTCAGCTGAAATTATGAAAAAATTGGCACAATAACTAAAAATAAGGTTCAAAGTGTTTCTTCAGGGTCACAGACAAGAACTTGTTTCTTTACATTCTATTCTATTCTTCTGGTCTAACTCTCTGGAAGGAAGGCCTAATTAACAGGACTGTTACTTGACTCCCATCATTGGGCTAGCACCTGTCAACCTTAGGGAAACTTAGAAATAAATATATATATGTACTTTTTTTTTACAGAAAAGAAAATAGAGTGTTAACAGTTTTGCACATTTACCTTTACAATGGCAAGAGGATCTGGTCTGTAGTAATGATGGCCTTGAATCTCATCTAAAATACATAATCATGGAATGTATTTAGATGAAATCTTATACTTTATATGTAGTATTAAAGCACCTGAGAGAAACTTAAGTGGACTGTATTTACGAACATAAATTTTACTCACATCAGCAGGGTGAGAACTCCCACTGCTCTATAACCTCATAGAACATAAAAGTCAGACGGTGTTTCAGTGACATCTTAGTTTAGAATTGAATGCATTTAAATGAAGTGGAGCATCTTTGCTTAGTGTTTAATGCCTGTAAAATGCCCATTCATACGATATAGTTTGTTCATTGTTATGTTACTGTGCTTTGTACTCTTTCTTATTGATTTGTGTATCAACGAATCCTTTTTTATCTATCTGTGTTGCACGTAACGGTTCCAGCTCTGGTGCTTGTCTTTTGACTTCATTTTCTCTGTGGTGTGTTTCAACAAATGCATTGGTATTTTTCCTTTTGACCAGCAATTTTTATGATTAAGAAATTCTTTTCTACACCCAAGTATCAAAGATATTTTTATGCATTCTTCTAAAGTCTTCAATATTTGCTTGTTTTCATTTGTCTTTTTTCTCACTGGAATGGATGTTTGTCAATGGTGTAATGTTTGGATTCACATCAATAGTTTTGTCTTTATGGATATTGTCTCATTGTGATACATTCTTTACTCCAATGTGATCTCTGTCACATGTCAGGTTTTATTAATGAGTGTTAGCTGTCCGTCGTACTCCATCGGTTAACTTGTCTTGCCCAAGACAAGTTATCCCTATGCTGATACTGTTTCATCCTCATTTCTATGGCTTTAAGTGTTCATATCTAACTGAATAAGTTTTCTCACGTATTTTTTTCTGTATGAAGGTCTTGGATACACTTGGATGTTGGTTCTTCTATACAAATTTTTAGATCACCATGTCAAAGTCCCTGATAAAACTTAAGATTTTCAGTGACGTGTCACTGAGTTTACAGATAATCTGGGAGATGACAGGTATCTCTGTGACATTGACTTTTCTATCCACTAACATGTTTACCTCTCCATTCATTAGATGTCTTTTTTAGTTTATTTAAATAATGTTTATAATCCATATGGTGCCTCACACACCCTTAGTTTATTATAAGGTGACATTTTTGTTAATAATATTAATGTTTTAATGGGTATTTCCTCTTTATTGCTATTTTTTAAAACTACAATTAATTTTTGCATAACGACCTTATACCTACTATACCTACCCACTTTGGTAAAGCTTTATTTGTTCTATTAATCTGCATGACATTTTAAAAATTTTCAGTACAGATAGTCTCATCTGTAATTAATGACAGTTTCCTTTCCTTGCCATCTTTATGCAGTCCTTTATCATCTTTGTCTTACTGCACAAGCCAGAACTTTCAATGCAATATTTAATAGGTGTGGTAATAATAAACGTCTTATCTGGCTCCTGATATTAGAGAAAATTCTTCTATTTTGTTTTCCCTTAACAATAACGTTTGCTATGTTATTCACCCTTATTATGAACCCTTATGTTTCCCTGCCCTTGGAGCATGATAATACCCATCGCAGATGATCGTTTTTTAGTGTGCACTGAGGTAAGGGCATGAGGTTGCTAAGAGACCCCACCTCCAAATATCATCACATTCGGCCTTGTATCTTCAACACGTGACTGTGGGGGGACAGACTTCAGTCCACAACTGCAACATAATATCGCCCAAAGGGGACAGCGGGGGTTAGGCCCCTGCAGCAACACACGGGCTTGTTGTTTAGCCTTCCATTCGAATGTAGCCTTTTACAGGTTATTCAGATGGATTGGGCCCAATGGTACCCTTGCGTGAGGGTGTGATTTCTCCAAAACCCACATTAGCCTGTTAGGCAGTAGGTCCCTGGTTCAGCCTATGGGGTGGGAGCAAGAGCATCCCATTCCTTGTGGTCTGCAGTATATCAGGAGACACTCCAGCCCATGCAATCCTCCCCGATTTTATAGTCCACGCAGAGTCCTAGATATATTTCAGCAATCGTTACCCATCCTCGGTCAGCCACATGATTTAGGATCACAGTAAAGTCGCTTATAGCCTGATTCTCAGTTTCAGAAATAACCATAATATCTTGGATATAGTGCCCTCGAACGTGGTATAGTTATATTACACAAGACCTGCCTTAGTAAATTGTGACAATGCACAGGGGAGTTCAAATACCCTTGAGGCAAATGTATTTTGGACACCATTCCACGTGAACTCACATTGTTGTTGACTCTCCCTAGCAACTAATACTGAAAAAAAAAAAAAAAAGGCAAAAGCCAGGTCAACGACAGAAACCTGGTCACCTTTAGCTTGTCGAAATCCTGCAACCGAATGGTCTGGACAAGAACTAGGGCTCCTGCTGACGGAGTCCCCTGTAGCCCAAGGTCAGTTTCCACAGTCCCTCAGCCTCCCTCACCGGCAGCATCGGGCTGTTGTAGAGTCTGTGAGCACTAACACTCCGCATCTAACATGTCCTTAATTAGGGCTCTAATTTTTGCTGCCCTCCGCATACGACAGTATTTTACAATAACTAGTTCAGTAGGTTTCACTAACTGCAGCAGTTCCCATTATTCATATCCAGTTAGTACTGGATCGAGAGCAGATCTACAAGTTATTTTTCTCATTTTACGCAGCTGGAGGGAGCAATTTTTAGCCAATCATTATAGCCATACAAATTAGGCATTCAGGTAAAGGAGACATCCCCAAAGTACACTTTTTAAAATCATATATTTTGACTTTTAAGAAGACTTCGATTTGTATTCCTTTTACAGAATCATCTCCTGGTTCCCCAAATTAACGCTATCCCCACAAGGGGCTCCTTGGCGGGCCCAGGCAGTGGTCCTGCATGGAGGTGACCTGAAATCTGCAGGTCCTTTCGGCCCCGCACCAGCAGGAGGCCTTGGCTCTCCCACAGGGGCTTGTACAGGAGACCCCGTTCTCCACGCCCTCGCTGTTCCTCCTTGAACAGCTGTGGTTGGCGCAATTCTGAAGATGTAAGATAATGGATTTCTGCTGTTTTGAGTTCCAATAACAGAAATTTGGTATCTTGCCTTTGTATTGAAAATAGGGGATCTGGAACGCACTGCTGTAGGCTCAGGGGAGCCTTTCTCTATTTGAAATTCCTCTAATCTTGGACAAGACAAGCGCATCTGCCTTGGTCCGTTTCTACCCTGGGAGGTTTGAGGACAGGCAGTGCGTCTCCTTGGCTTCCTGTAGCATTCTGTCAAGGCTTGGGTGGGCACTCTGCCAATTTACTCCTTTTTGATGCCATTTTAAATTAACCATCTAAAGGCTTCTACACCACTGGGTCCTGAATTCTTGATCTTTTCTTGTTGCGATTTCCTTTCTTTTGTAAAACCTTAACCTTTGTATTATATTAAAGTTTTACGGGAGGAAGCCGGGGTAAAAGATCCGAAACAGCCTCTTTTACATCCTTTCAGGTCCTAAGAGCAAAATCACAGGTGGTGTCCACTGTGGTGGGCCTGCTTCTAGCCTAAGCTGGGTGAGGGGCATCCCACAGGGAGCCTAGTTCCTTGTCACCCAGCCAGTCCAAGACCCTCGGCGGCAGTAGCGGCGTTTCCGCAGCCTCTGTAGATATGGACGTTTACAAGATATCACAACGGAGGCCAGAGACTCTTACCCTACCCTAGCAAGAATGGCGCCCCTCTTACTCCAATCCAGTCAGCAAGGACTTTTCCACAGAGAGAGCAGCCAAACGGGAGCATCGGGGCTGAGTGCACACTCCACCCTTTACAGTCAAAACCAGAGGCACAGCCACGGGATCTAAAATTCTGGGGCAACCTGGCTGGCGTGGCTCAGTGGACTGAGCCACAGGATGCGAACCAAAGGACCGCAGGTTGGATTTCCCAGTCAGAGAACATGCCTGGGTTGCAGACCAGGTCCCCAGTAGGGGGTGCGTGAGAGGCAACCACACAATGATGTTTCTCTCTCTTTTCCCCTCCCTTACCCTCTGTCTCAAAATAAAAAATAAATAAAATCTTTAAAAAAATAAAATAAAATTATCAGGAGCCATTTTCACAAGGGTCCTCAGGAAATGCTTGTGACAATCTGCAAAGCGCCTCTTTGTCGTCACTGAACAATCCCCTGCTGTCCCCTGTCCTCTGTCATCACTGTGCACCACTTGAATCCTTAGTCGCAGTGCATTTCGCAGGCTTGGCTGACCCATCCAGAGTTTTCCTGCAGTTTCCTTTGCTTGGGACTCCATTTGCCAGCCAGAGAGGATGAAGTTTAACGGAAGGAGATTCTGAATTTTCACTTTTGCTATTGTTGAAAGTAGCAAGTAGGAACGGACTTGGCCACCCGCCATCGGTTTGCATTTGTCTTCCCTTTTGTTAGCTCCTGCACCCAAGGCCTGTCATCTCTGCATTGCAGTGGGAAGTCTTCACAGTAGCTGATTTCAAAGGCTGTACTACTTCAAATCAGGTACAGCCTGGCCGCCACCTCTGCATCAGTAGTTCGTTTTCATTGCCTTTTTTCAGAATCACCCTTTTTCTCTCTAAATAATGCCTAAGTCATATTTTTATTAAAGCATGAGTCAGAAGTCTTACATGCAGTCTCACCTCTAATGCCAACTGTACTAAAACAGGGTTCAGTTGCTAAGGAAGACTGTTAGGACCCCAAATAGCAATACAAATCTACAATTTATTATAGGAAAAGAAAACCACATAACAACAGTATTGAAGTAGGATTTGGATCAGGTCAAAGGCTGTCTTGCCGCAGGGGGCCTGGGGAGGTCCGGTACAAGCTCCAACCAGTATGTCCTATGTCAATCATGGCTGTAATCACTATCTCCTTTGTATCAGGAACCACCTATATGTGCACAGAACGCCTTGGAACTCTGGAGTCCAGGAATCTGGCTGGGGGTTAATATTTTTCCGTCACATAGGCATATGCCTGCTACAGAGCAGCCTAAACGGGAGAGCCCTGTGAGGTCTCCCTAAGACTATATGCAAATTATCAACCCCACTCTTAGCAACAAACAATGCTGACAAGCTGATAAAAGCCATCCTAAAACTCCTTGGATCCATAGTTACAAAGGCAATGTTATTAACCAGCACGCTTCAGGTATTGGGACCAGAGCTTAGTGAAATGGAGGAACTTGAGCAAAACAGTTCGGGCTAATTCCGGGGCCACTGGAAACTAATCTGCTCATATGCCGTGATGAATTACTGTCCTACTACTACTGGTTTACTGTTATGATTGGGAGTTGATATGTATCAAATTCTTTTATCACGTTTATTTAAATGATTACATATCTTTCATCTCTTATCTGTTACTGTAGAAAATTTACATCAATCTTCCCCCTAATGTTAAATCATGCCTGCTTTTTTCTGGGGGAAAAAAAATCTTGCCTTTTTTGATGCATTACTATATCTGGTCTGATAATGTTTCATATGGAATTTTTCCACTTTTGTCCTTGAATGAAGCGACCTGTGTAATTCCTTTCTCATGCATGTCTCCTCTGGTTTTGTCGCCAAGTTTATACTAGCGTCTTTGAGCAAATGGGGTACTGTTTCATATTTTTTTCTATTGCCTGGAAGAGTTTGTAACAGATTTTTATTTCATAATAGCTGGATTGCACCTTTTCTTTATGAGACAATTTCAAACTTCTGATTCAATTTCTTTCATGGATATCCACATAATGGTCTTTCTAGCCTTTGAGCCAGTCTTGGTAAGTTATATTTTTAGAGCTTTTGAATTTTTAAAACTTTTTCACATATGCTTTGATAATGTTACCTCTTTTTACCTCTGTTGTCTATATTTGTGTCCTTTCTTTGGTCCTAATATTGTTAATGCAATTCATATACTTAATAAGCAATAATGCCAATATATAACCGATTGTCCTTTCATTATTCATTAAACATTTTTCAGAGTGGAATTTTTCTCCCTGACCCTGTATAAAAATTCTAACAAGCCCAATAATTGGCACAGAGAGTTCTAGTACTAATCAAAATTCGAAGTAGATTTTCCATCTAACCCTTTTCCTCTTCCCCTCCTAAGTCTGTTTGAGTCTGGAAACCTGCAGTCAGATCGGGGGTCTTGATTTATCGACTCTCTTTTGGCCTTCCGCAGCTAGCTAAGTGGGGCTTTCTTCTTCGGGGGCGGGGATGCCGAGAGGGAGAGTGGGGCAGGCGCAGCAGCTGACTTAACTTGTGCCGGTCCGACCCGCAGCTGGCTTCCACGTCTTTGGGCCTGAAGGGTGGCTCAGCCTGCCTCACGGAAGGTGTCCTGATTTCTGGATGTTTCAGATGTTTTCTCACTTCTTAATCCTCTCACACATGTTCTCATTCTACTTCTGGGTTCCCTTTAACAGAAATTTGTCCATAGTATTGGTTGGAGGGAAAGACACACTTCAGGACTTCTTCGAATCTCTAGGGTGTCTTTTCTCTCCTCTAAATGAGTGAATGCACGGAGGGCATTAGAACACTCCCCGAGTATGTGTACACGTGCCATGTAAGTGAAGACTCTCATTACCCACTAGGAAGTAAATTGCACTGGGCCTATTGTTTTCGATGCCATGTTCTCGCTCAGTGTGGAGCACAGTTCCTGGCACAAGAAAATGAATGTCTCCGTTTATCTTTCATGCCTTCTTTTTCCCCTTGTTATTTCTCTTCTTAAGGAGAAAGCTTAGTTCACTAACCTTTTTATGTTTTAAAATTTAAAAAGTATTTATGTCTATAAATGCTGTGAATTTCTCTAATACAGATTTTGCTGCATCCTGCAATTTTCATAGACACATTTTATTTCTTATTTAGTTCAACAAATAATTTAGTTTCAATGATCATTATTTACAAAGATATTATTAATAAGTGCATTTTTAAAGTTCTCAATCTGGGCATAGTTTTTATCTGGGCATAGTTTTATCTTTTGTTATAGATAATCTAACTGTGTCATGGTCAGATAGCATATTGATAATGCCACACTTTTTTCAATCTATTTAGACTTATGATATCCTAGGTATATGATTTTCTTTTGCCTTTTCCATGCAAGGCGGGATATGCATTCCCTGCTTGTTGAGGTCTGTAAATGTCCCGTTTGTTCACAAACTTTCGGTCTCAGAAACCGTGTACATTCTTAAACATATATTGAGAACTCCAGAGATTTTTCTTTAAACGCGGGCATACCTAACAATATTGACCATCTTTGAAATTAAAACCTAACCAGATTTTCCAACTGTACTTGAAAGTTTTCCAATAACTGAAGAAGTGTCAGATTTAAATTTAACTTTATTAAAAATAAGCACGAAAAGTCGATATTCAGTTACTTCATCACAGTAGCCACATCTCAAGAGCTTAATAGCCACAAGTGGCTTAGTGATTCTGCCACTGGGAAGGACGTATCTAGATCAAGAGTGGTTTTGTTGTCCTCCACATGCTAATTTAAGCTGTGATGTGAATGCTAAAACACATATTTTCCTTTACATGCTGTGGAAGACAGAGAATTCTGAAATTGGATTAGAATGACAAATGTTTAGTCTTCTTCCTCTCCATTTTGCCATGACCCTAAAACAGCTCTTTAAAGAGTAAAGCCTTATAACATTCATTCAATCTAATTTAGGATGAAGATTCTTCTGTGAAAGGTACAGGGGATGAAAACTGCATGGCAGGTTCAGCAGGGAACCGTCCCCTCATGTGCAGAGCTGTGGGGGAGGAGTTGGAGAAAACGGATGATGGAAGTATGTGCACATCACATAGATCTATGATTCCATTCTGTATTCCAGGGAGCAGCACTCATGCCTAAAGTAACCTGTTTTGATTTCTAGTTCTCAAACATCAATCTAGCAACTGATGCACAGGATGGTTGGGAGGAAAGTGCAGTTAGAGGCTAGGAGCTCAATTAGGAGGTTATTTCAATTATCCAAACAAGAAAAGATGAGAACGTGGTCTGGGGAAAATGGAGGTGGAGAAAATAATCGAGGCACAAGGGATATTTAGGTGACAAAAGCAGCAAGAAGTGGTGCCCAGCTGGACATGGAAAATATTAAGCTGGGAAGTACCTCACATAATGTTCAGGGAGAGTGACTGGTGGAACATTTGCATCATTAGTCAAAAGAAGATGGCTGGAAAAGACTGGGAAGAGGGAGGGAATTCTAGGGCAGAAAGAAATCCTGAGAGGCAGCATGGCATTACGGAGAGATCACCCGCGAGGTGCACTAGCCACCAACGTTGGATGCCATCATCTGCTGTTGCCACGACTCCTAGGTCCAGCACCATGCTGTTTACATCAATATCAAATGTTTCCACTGCCACCGTTGCTACTGGCTTCTCATTTTGTAACCCAGTAACTTCAGCGGCACCTCTTGAAGGAGTAACTTTGGGATTTAGATTAAAATTCCCTGGAGTGGGAGAACTGCATTTTTACTACACGTCAATGCTTACTACCACCCCCACCCCCAACACAACCATTAGCGGCTTGATCTTCTGTTGAAAACCATTGATATCACCTGGGACTCATAACACTGTTTCAGTCTGTTTTGCTTCTACAGCTTTTCCTTCGACTGTCAATTTGATTATAATTCCCATGATGACCTCTCATCAGCTGGACGGTCTGATAAGCAAATGGGACCTTGAATTCGAGGATCAAGAGATGCACTTTCTTCACCAGGCCACCCAGGTCAATGCCTGGGACCGTTCACTGATTGAGAAGGGGGAGAAGATTACTATTTCACATGGAAAAGTGGAGAAAATGAAACTGGATCCAAAAAAGCTGAAGAAGAATTGGATTTTGTCCTGTTGCAGCATCGGGAGCTAGAAGATCTCATGATCCCTTTCCAGAAGTCTGTGAGGGACCAGAATGGGTGTTTATCTGAAGTATTTAGAGGAGGAGTGTGAGAGGACTTACAAAGTATCAGAAAACACAGATGCTCAGCTGAAATGAATGGCCCAGCACCTCAAGGACATTACTGAGCAACTGAATATATTTGAAAGACCTGCTGACACTACTGACCTGCTCAACCTCACCTGCAAAATTTGGAAGGCTCATATGGACTCTCTACAGTGAATTAGCGAGAATTCAGGCATGCTACAAAGGGAGCTGGAACAGGTAGCACGGTTTTCCAGGATCATCTTCACAAGGAGCAAGAACACAATGTCAGGATTGCTTTTGATTCAATGATCACACCTTCAGCATGTTGTTTTGGGTTGTCTATCATCTACAAATTTTGATGACATTAAATAGAGTAGTAGATAACAATTGGTATATAACCTTTGCTTGCAATAAAGCATGTGTGTGTATTTAGAGTTTTTCTTTCATTTAAATATTGTGCTGTTGAGAATTATACTGTAGTCTGGCTTGTAGTATTAGCAAATCAAAGCTATGTTTGCCCTTTTGTCTGGGTAGCAGCCTGTTAGACGTTGACTCTGTTTTGTAATTTGTATTTTTCCTAGATTCTGGATCCTGCCACCAGCACACATCATCCTTTTCACTCCAGCTGGATCAGAGAAATGCTGGCCCAAAAGTAAGTACCAACTAGCCCATGATGGGTGCCTGTTACATAGTAGTAGTAGCTACTGTAAAGTCTTTCTCTCCTCAGGGGACTCACTGTCTAGCCTGAGATATAATCAATGCCTATCTGTGTAAAAGCAGCATAAACAAGACAATGAGGTATGCCATGAATTACAGAAGGTGTGCTACAGAAATCAAGAGATGGGGGGAAGAGTTAGGGTGGTTTGGGACTTGAATTAGGTTATTTTTGAAAGGGCAAGGTTCAGGCAATTCATTTATTTTTGATGTACTATTTATTCTGGTGTTTTAGTTGGTTTTAGCATATGATTTTATAGTTACTTGTTTTGTGTGTTTGTTAATTTTTCAAGAAAAAGCCTGTTCTTAGCTTGAGAACAATCTGACCGGTTGCATTTAATCTTTCACCTAAGTCACAAATAAAAGTGATGATGAAAATATAAAGAATAGAAAGAAGGAAGGACAGATGGACAAACCAGCTCTGGAGTCTGAGACTTTGTTTCAATAGAAACTCCATCTTTTTTAGCTATTAAGTAAGTAATTTACCTCCTGAGCCCCTGGATCCTCATCTCTATTTCCTATTTTGATACCTTTGAAGAGGATTAAATATTTATGCATGTTAAGTTCTCAGAATAAACCAGATACTCACCTAAAAATATATTTGAATCTGAAGGTCTGAATTGGATACCATGCCATATGCATAAAAGGGAGGAAACCTAGGGCTTACTCTCAATCAGAATATGATTTAACCTTCTAATCATTGGAATAGCTATGTTTATGAGATTTCTGCCTGTTGGAATTTTGAACCTAAGCTGAATCAGTTGACATAATCCATTTCTGTTCTCACAACACACATTCAATAACTGATCTCATCTGAGTTAGACGTAGTGGCTGCGGCTGTAAACATCATATAAAACTTTATTGCTTTCATAAGTCATTTTTGTTGTGTAGAAAAACGGCCATTTTAATATTTTATAGAAGGACTTTACTTATCTGTAAAAGAAAACATAGAGGAACAAATCATCGAAAAATATATCCGACGATCAACTTCATTTTTCCAGCTTTCAAGGCAAAAAAAGAAAAGTTTTTAACAGGGACTTCTTTAGTTGGCAAAAAAATGCACTAAAGCAGCTTTCTAATGTAAGACAGCGCTCCCATTTTGCAAACAGTTCCAAATAAAATTCCAATCACCGTTGAAATAGTATATGGAAGGTCAGGCAGCAACCTAACCTTTCCAACCACTGCCAACGCCCACCGCGTCAGGCATTTGACTGCTCGCTGCAAGTGAGCAGCGAGGGAAAAGACCTGGCCGAAACCAGCCTCAAGCTGCGTCTTCGGAATCTACCTCGTTTTTCAAATTTAGCGGGAACCGAACTTCCCAGAAACGCCCCGAGCCACACACTCCGCTCCGCCCGCCCACGACAGCGACCTCACGCTCCATTCCCACGCTCCCCGAGACCCCGAGAACGCAAACGCTCTGAGGACGTGACTGCGCGTGCGCCGCAGTTCTGCGCCTGCGCTCTACTTCCGCGCATGCTCAGCGGCGGAGGCCGGCGGGGTCCTGGGAGCGTAGCGGAGCCGGCCCTGCCCCGCCCCCGGCCTCCGAGCAGAGCTTCGCTTCCGCACGCCGTTTCCTTTTCCGGGAGTGCGGGCGGCAGCCGCTGTTGTCCCTCTCTCGGCTTGCAGCTGCCCTGCGGCGACCATGGTGGCTCGGACCCGCGGGGCCGCAGTGTGGCTCTGCGCCACAGGTATAGGCCTGGCGGGGATAGTGCGGGTGGGCGTCGGGCCTGGGCCGGCCGCGGGGTCCACCGAAACGCCCGCCACCCTGGCTCCTGCCCCGGCGCAGGCTGCCCGAGACCAGTGCGACGCGCGCGGGAAGGGCGCGGCTGCCTTCCCTTCGGTTCTGCTTCTCAGTGGCAGGAAGTTTCCGGCTCGCCGGCCGCACTGATAGGCGTGAAGGATGCGACCTTCCCAGCTCGGAGCCACCCCGTGCTTTGGGTTTAGGTTCCGGGTGCTGTCCTTTCCGAGGAAGGGGGCGAGGAGAGGGGCGGCCCGGGACAGGACCGGACGGGCTCAGGTCGCCGGGACTGCGTGGGCCCGTTCTCAGCCCCGGCGCCCCGCCTTCTCTCTAGGCTGCGTTTACTCAGTGCCCACGACGTGCCACACACCGTTCCCGAATAGTATTAGCGGTGGAGCTCAGTGTGCTTCCTAGCTATAAATCTGGGGTGAAAACTTAAGAGTATTTGGAATGGCATTTGGAGTTTATACTGAGGAGATCATTGGTATTGGGGAAACATAGAACGATTTCTATCTCTGTTCCCAAAAGATGGAACGGTCTGCAGGGAAAATAGGATGAAAGTAAAAGTATGTTAAAAAAAAACCCTGCTGTGATTCACTAGCGTTATCTTGCCTGTCGGGTAGTACAGCTGCGTGCAGAGTAAATATTTATTAACCAAATGAGCTATTTATGCTTTGCATCCCTCTTGCCCTGGGATGGCTCAGTGATGAGTTTTTTAGTAGGTTGTAAAAAGTCGAACACATTTTATAGGTGACTGAGCAACAGTACCAATCAAATGACAAATCGGCATTTATTGTACCTGTTTGTCTTTTTCAGTTTTTTTGCTTGGTATGGCTTTCTGTAGAGGATTTGTAGAAGATTTAGATGAATCGTGAGTATACCTATTTTTAAATAGTATTTCTTTCTAACTCTGAGTTTTTGTATGAATTTAATCTTTTAGTAGAGACAGTAATGCCCAATGTTTGTATAGTTCTAATTTGGTTCTAGGAGTTGTTGCCCATGTTGCATATATGTACAAAATGGGGTTGTACTCAAAAGAGTTGCGCTGTTACAAGATTTAAAAAAAAAAACTGTGGCAAACTCACGTATGTTCTATTTTGTCATTTTCCCTGTTTGTGTTAGGTTTTTCTGCTTTAATCAGTAAGCAGTGCTGTAATTGGGGCCGTACTATGTGTGCTTTTTGTCGTCTTTTTGCCTCGTTTTCTGTACTGCCACAGCAGTAGTCACAGGCTTCTGGTGGTAGGGGAGGAGTTCTGCCCCAGACCGAAACCGGATGTGTGATCTTTCAAGCAGTTACAAGGCTTTACCTGGTGGCCTCCGGGGGACGCTGCCCTCCCCACACCAGACGTGGGTGGTGCAGCCAGTGCCCTGCAGTCTCTGGAGGGAGTCGTAGCCATAGACTCAGGCCCCCTGGGCCTGCCGTGCTCAGATACACATCTGCATGCCTAGCCCACTTGCCTTTGGGGGGCGGGGGGGCTCACCTCAGGCATGTCCTCAGCACCTCTGCAGAGATCTCCGAGGGCTTGGCTGATGCACTTCCCATCACATGCACTCAGTGCCTTCCCATTCCTGCCCTTTCCTCTGCCCGCAGGGCCAGAGGCAGCGGCCAAAGCCTTTGGGTCAGTGCCCTTCAGCAGTGAGACGAACCCCCCGGTCTGCTGGCCCCCTCCCCCCGACCCTTGCCCAGTGCCACGCCATGTGGGAGAGTGGAACTCTGGGAGCTGGCACCTTTGTTTTGTTTTTGCCCGCTGGTTTGCATCATGGCAGTGAGTAAAGCCTCAGGGGTTACCGTCAGTTTGACTTGTCCTGATGAACCGCCCCCACACGACGACATTGCTGTAGGGCTGGGTCAGTTGGGCACACTGCTGTTCTGGAAAAGCAGAAGGCCTCAGGGTCCCCTGGGTCACTTTACCAGGCAGGCTGGTGGGTATGAGGGTGCACTCGTCGCTCGTTTACCCAGACTGCTTGGTTCTGGGGGGAGCCGTCATTAACAGGGCAGTCATCGTGTGAAACATCACTGTCGGCGGTGTCCTCCTTTACAACGGCCCGACGGCCATGACTTTGCCTGGGGTGGACAGTGGGCCATGAGCAGGCACAGACACCCAGAACTCTTGCCTTCCTCAGGCGGGTACCCTGTGGCCTCTGACCCCCACTGGGTTGGCCCCCCATCATGAGGGGTCCAGCGAGTCCCATCTGCTGTGGGGGCCTTGGCCGGCTGACCTCAGGGTCTGACAGACAGGACAGCGCTTTCTCCTCCTGGCAGTGGTGGTCCCTGCCTGCCAGCCCGGTCCAGGAGGGTGTTGCCTCTCTGTCCTCAGGCGCACCCAGCAGCGGGTGCCCCTGCTCGCTCTGGGGTGAAGGACCACTCACTTCCATGTTGAGCTGACAAGCCTGGTGTGCTCCTTGGTCACCTTTCCCTTTGTCACAGAGGGGCCTTTCTGGTGAGCATCCACGTCGGTGTGAAATCTCTTACTGGGAACAGAAATGGTCTCCATGTGAGCACCTCATCTTCACGGGGTCCTGTACGTGCCGCACCACAGATGTCCAAGCCGTTAGCCACAGCCTACAAGTCAGTGAAAGTAGAGCGGTGCTTATGGCCGGGGCTGGAGCGAGGAGGAGGAGGTGGGACGACACGGGGCAGATAACCTTAGAGCCATCCACGTGGCGTCACGCCGCCCGTGTGTGAGGGTCCCCCACCGAGCGCGGTCAAGGGCACGTCTCGCAGGTTGCGCGGTGGCCGCACCCAGTCCCATTGCAGTCAGGTGGAGCAGGGAGGGCCATCGCGGGGCCATAGGCGGCTCCCGGGCGTTTTTCCTCAGAGCTGCAGGGGCACTCGCAAGGCCGCTCGTGGGGCTGGGAGGCGCCCGCTGGGCTCCTTGCCGGTTCCCCCGCACCGGCCTCCAGAGCCGTCCCTGCTCGGCGGCTCGATGGGAGTTTCTGCCCCCGCCAGGGCCCCGCGACAGACCAGCGCGTGCCTGGCAGAGGGTGCGCGTCCTTCAGCAGCTCGGGGAGCTTATGGGTCCGTGTGGGCCTGTGGAATGGCCCTCCTCCACAGGCCCAGCAGTGCACTGAGAGGTCGCAGGGACGAGCAGCTCGAATGGGGGATGTAGGTGTGTGGCTTTCAGGAGCAGAGCCCCGGTGGCCTGTTGGTTGGGGCCCCACTCAACAGCAGTGACCTTTCCTGTAACCTGGTAGACGAGTACCGTCAAGGTCCTCACGTGGTCACGTGGCAGCGTCGTCGGCAGCTGAGTAGGCCCACAGTCCCCGGACCTCTTTTCTCTTGGGAGGGCAGGGGTCAGAACGGACCAGAAGGAAAAAGCTTTTCTTACAAAACCGTGTTGTCTGCTCAGCGTAAGACCAATGAGTAACTTTATCAGAAGCTGAAATTCAAGTTCCCAGATGCCAACCAAGGGCAACCAAAGACGAGCGGAGCTTTCTGAGGACAGCGGCCCCGGGCCTGCCGTGCTGACTGTGGTGCCGGGCGACAGTGGCGCCGAGGGGTCGGCACTGAGGCAGGTGTCTTTGTCTCCACCGAGTGCCACTCCATTGCCTCATCAGTTCTCTACTTTTATCAGGGTGTTTAATGGATCAGATACAGAGGCCACTGAGTAAGACTGGTATATAAAAATGTGTCGAAAGAATTTGGTTAATGCTGCTATACTTATCAACTGATTCTCCTTACCTGCGCTATTCAATGGTAAAGTGGAAACGTACAAAGATTCGTTTTCTTGTTTCTTGTTTTTTAGGTTTAAAGACAATCGAAAAGATGACATTTGGCTTGTAGATGTGAGTATGTCATTTTTTTGTACTGATTAATGACCTTTACCTTTTTAGGTGTTATTTTCTATCCTCCTCCACCCAAATATGTACATTTAGTCCTTAGATATACTACTCAATTTGTTTTCTTAGGTAGTACTGTTTGGGTTTTATATTAAAATGAACCTCAGAGCCTTAATGTCCCTGGCAAGGAACCTGATTCTGATGAAGCTCTGGTGAGGTCAGTGTGTGATCTGTGTTTGAGGGAGATCGCAGTGAGATTTCATTACAGATGAAATCCGTAAATCCCCCTTGGTCTTGTCGTGTTCTCTAAGGGACGGCGAATATGACCAGTCACCGGGCAGCCAGCATCGTGTTTCATCTTAACGATGAACCAAGTCAGATTTTCACCTTCCCTTCCTCACTTTTGTGTTTGGAATATATTAAACCTTATGGTGTTTGGGTTTGTATTCACGTTCCTCAGTTGCAAAGTAGAGTGGCAGCAGAAGAGACAGACTAACGGTGGCGCAGAGCTGACACTTAGCGAGGCCAGCCTGTGGGCACGAGGTGCCCTGTGTCATCCTCTCTCTGTCTCGTGTGTGTTTGAACATTTCCATAGTATAGTGTTAACAAGTAGATAAATCCCATTTCATGAAAGTACAACAAGCAGTTTGCTACACCATTTAACTTAACACCAGCTGATGACTGCGAAGATGGAAGACCTGTGGTGGTAGTAAAACTGTCCTGTCTTGTCTCTCTGCCACATCAGTCATCTTACTGGTCTCCCATACTTGGCAGTGGTCACGCTTGAAGTAGCAAAGGCACCTGCTGTGTTGGAATTGTTGCGGTAGAAATAGGCAGAAATAGGGTGTGTGTGTGACATGTATATTGTATTTGGCGGTCTCATTTTATGTATAACATGAGCATACCACTTGGAAACTAAGATGCTTTTATTGTAAGTCATATATCTATTTTAAATATTTGTCAGTAGTCATTTAAAATTCCCTAAAGTAGTGTCAGTGTTGAGGTATATGCTGAGAGTTAACCTGTCTAGGTTTATGTGTGTATATGTTAACCAATTTGGAAATTATATTTCGGGTTTTTTTGTTTAAAACAAATTGTCACATCATTTCATCAAAGAGATGCTTTAACAATTAAGATTGGTATTCACAGTAGCACAGCAATTTAGTGGTTGTTTTTGTTTTTGTTTTAACAAGTTTTACGCACCGTGGTGTGGTCATTGTAAAAAGCTGGAACCGATTTGGAATGAAGTTGGTCTTGAGATGAAAAGCATTGGTTCACCAGTTAAAGTTGGGAAGATGGATGCCACTTCCTACTCTAGTAAGCATTCACTCAGTTCACTTTTTCAGCTGTTGTAATGCAGATGTTTAAGTTATGCAAAGCAGTACTCAAGGTAAGAGGAAGAAATACATATACATATACATATATTTTTGGTCTTGTAAAATTAAAGATATCTTAATTTCAGACTGTGCTTTATGAGTTACGTGAATGAACATTGAATGTGTAATATGCAGAACGTGGTAACCGTAGGCCTGCTAGAGACGGGTAAGCCACTGTGTTTATTTTGAGCCCACTGGAGATAACAAGTGACCTGGGGTGACCTTAGAAATTCCGGTGTTAAACCATCGATGTTGCTGGGGGAATTGAAAATGAGTTTGTTATTGGAGTAGCTTGAGGCGACCTGGTAAGGGCCCGAGGGGGAAGTGAAGGGCGAGTTCAGGTAGGGTCGTTCAAGTGAGGGTCAGGAAAATGTTCACATTAGAGGGAATGTTAGACTGAAACCTTAGCGCTGGAAGTGAGCTTCCTAAGCACACACCAGGGAATGGACAGTCTTAAAGAGGAGGTCGGCCGACTACAGCGCGTGGGCAAAACCTGGCCACCACCTGGTCTCATAAGTGGAGCTTCCTTGGACCAGAGCCACACTGGTTTGTGCATGACTGTCTGTGGCAGTGTTCACGTTCCAGTGGCAGAGTGAGCAGTGGTAACAGAGACTGCATCCCCCACAAAGCCTAAAACACTTAGGATTCTTTACAGAACAGGTTTAGCAACGCCTGTCTCAAGATTCCGCAAAAGACAAAATCGGGTGTGGAGACAGATAAGGCATCGCGGAGATTTGGGAAGAGCGAGGCTGCAGGAAGTGGCCTGCGTTCACCCCCGGCCCTGCCCACTGCTTGTGCTGTGAGCGCCAGGGAGGCCCCCAGCATGGCAACTTCTGTGTCCATGCACTGGGGGGCGGGGGGGTGTGTGTATTGTGATGCCTCTGTCCTTGAGTACTCAGATTTCTATGATGTAGTGACTTGTGATAGTCAATAAATGTGTTTCCTTTTCCTTTAATTAATGAAGAAAGTGGGAGTATGTAAGGTATATTTCATTTTAGAAAATTGTTGTTGTACTCTGGATACAGTTTTGGAACAAGGCAGACTTATGTTTTAATCCCAACACTGCCATGTCCTAGTTTTGCACCTTCAGGGAAGGCGCAAATTAAGAGACTATAATTAGTCTCTTAATTATAGTTGTCTTGTCTATAAATGGAAGAGTGATAATTCTTTCTGTTGAGAGGATTGTATTGATTTTTCACATTCAAACCCCTTACCACAACGGCCAATGCATTATAAGATACTAAGGGGTAATGACAGATTTTAAGGGTCCCTCAGGCAGACAAAGTATTTTGGATTTTATTGGTTGTCAGTTAAGAGGCATTACGCATTTTTGAGAAGGCCAGTGACTTGCTACATGTAGGATGGAAAGGGGAACAGAGACAAGAAACAATCAGGGTGACTTTGGATGCATCGGGGTGGAAGGTACTGGGAGCCTGGCTTCGGTGCTTGGCAGTGTAGTAGGAGGAGACAGCAATTCTCAGAGACGTTTTCAAGGGTGAAATCCCAGATGTGACAGATTAGCTCCATGATATAACGGAGAACAATCGAAAGTAATATAAGATTCTTAGCGTAGTTACTGAAGTGCACCACCACTGGTTATGTAGAAAAGAGTACTAAATTTAATTTTGTCTGATTTTCACATTAGCAGCTGTTTTGAGTTTGTGGTACATATTTTGCTTTATTGATGTGTTGGACCTAGAATTATTGAATCCTGCAAATCAGTTGTCAAAACTTGGGGAGGAGAAGAGATCAATGGCGGGAAGTTACTATAGAGAGACGGAATATTATGCGTGAGTTGGAATTTCTAGAAATATGCTTTAAGTAAAGTTTAAGAAATTACACCTTTCAACTGCTGCTCCCAAAAGCCAATCACTGTGTCTAGACTTTTATGTTGATTACACACTCACATCCATACATTCATTCATATAGTCATTCATTCGGTCCGTTAGCATCTCGTCACTCCTGTCTCTCAAGCCTTGTTCCAGCCCCGTAGAGATTCACCAGGAACCAGAACAAATCCTCGTAGCCTAAGAGAGGCAGAAGGGTGAACAAACCAGCCGGCACAATACAGTCTTAAACAGGGCACACCCTTTGATCCCTCGAATCATTCGGTGGAGCCGTAAAGTAATCTGTAAAGGAATATGGGACCTTGAAGGTAGTAAGAAACATGTTACCTGTAAGTCAGTAAAAATCTTAATGGTGAAGTACTCATGCAGTGCTACAGTGACACTGTCTAATTCATTGCGTTATTCAGTATTTATTAAGTGCCCCGTATGCCACTATTGAGTGGCACTACAGTTGGGCCAAAAAAGCAAACACTTTTTCTGAGTAGCTTAGAGAAGAAAGTATTTTAAGTGCTGTGACTGAAAAGCAGTAATATAGGTCTTAAGAATTCATATAAAGTTTGGAGCTTTATTTTCCGGTGGAACATTTGTTCGTTTCATAGTCATAAACCATTAAGAGGTTTACATTTTGCCTCTGATGTTATAATTGTTACAGATTTTATTTCTTGTACACTTAGCATTGTTATATATTATTTTGAATTAATGGGAGAAAGTAACCTCTCTAGCGGTCGCATTCTACGAAACATGGAAATTTAACCCATTGTCTGAGGCAAACCTCCAGCTTTAGGAAGGGGCAGGGGGAGCTGGTGTATGCTGAGGACTGCCTTGTACCTGGCACTGCTCGCTTCCTGTCCTTGACTCCTGGGGCGTGGGGTACCAACCCTCCACCGCCCCCAGCCGGCAACCCTGCCCACGTGCTGAGGCTTGCGTGCAAACCCTGGGGCTGCCCGAATCGTCATAAACAGCTTATTGAAAAGTCAGTGTCTACTGAAATGTTGTAGAGCAAGCATTCGTTCAGCAGATGTTTAACGAATGCTTCCCATGTTCCAGGATATGCTATACACGGTCTAGGCACTGGTTGTACGTTAGTGAGCAAAACAGACCAGAGTCTTTAGTGTCATGGAATTTATATTCTCGTGGGGAGAGACAGACAATAACCACTAAACCTAAGTAAATTCTCTGGTGTTACTTAGTGTTTGATGTCAGTGATGGATGCATTTTTCATTTTACTATAGCATTAAGGAGTTGTTTTATGTGCTGTGGAGAAAATGAAATTTATCTTCTTACTATCAAAAAAAAAAGTTGAAGTATTCAATAGTTATTGTCTAGAAATTACAGATAGATTTTCGGCATGTAATTTTTAAAGTCTCCTGAAATACTTTAGGGCAGCTGCAGCGCAGGCATTTTAATGAAAGTTGGAACGAAAAAGGGAAAGAAATTGAAATTTCCTTTTCAAACTAGCTACCAACATGCTTCTCTAACTGCAGGACAGGAGAGGATTGGTGCTTTGGTGATGTCACCTCCATCCCCGCGGGGTGCACCTCAGGCAGCCTGGAGTCGGGGTTTCTCAGAGTGCGGCCTGTGTGCTGCCCGCCCAGGGCCACGTGGGGCACTCACACAGACCCGGACTCCCCAGGCCCACAGCAACCCTACCTGGGGCACTCCTCTGGGGCTGGGGCCTGAGAGTCGGCATTTTTACGTGGACTGCAGGCGATTCTGCCTCATGCGTGAGCTGGAGACTCACAAAGTAAAGTTTTATTTTGAAGAGTACTCTCAGGACTTTGGCGTGGGGTGGGACACGACTTTTCAGTGGCCAAGTGCAGAAACTCTCTTCCTAGAGCATCTGGGAGGGTCGTTACCCTCCGTCTGGGCACCGCCACGAGTGGAAGAGTCTGCAGTCACGGTGGGTGTGGCGAATCTCTGCCTAGAGCTTGAACCAGAGAAGCTTGAGCTACCAGGATGTGTTCTGTCCGGTGTGTTTGCAGTTGTGCCAAAATGTTCTCGGTGCCAGGCTTTACCTAATAATACTATAAGCAGATAACATTAAAAAGTTGTATAATGGCCAGTGGAATTCAGATACGTATTTTAGCTTTTCTCTTTGTACATATCCCTTCAAAAATGAATGCTAAAATTGTGCCTCGTTTGGAAGTTAAAGCAGTTATGATAACTGTAATGATGTATTGATTTTTATTATGAACCACTGAAATTCAGTTTATTCCTCAACCTAAGTTTGACATCATTTTATGGTAAGGGTCACATTTCACCTCTCTTTGATGTGTAAACTTGCGGTGGCATTGGGCCAGTGACATTCGTGTTCTCATTCCTTGTTCACAAATGATAAGCCCCTTTGGCCAGTGACTACACTTCAAGGTTGCTAACACTTGGCACTGTGGATATTTTGGGCCAGATGGTTTTTTCTTTGTGGGGAGAAGGAGTTCCTGTGCGTTGTAGGACACTTAACAGCATCCCTGGCCTCTGCCCACTAGGTACTGGTAGCGCCATTCCTCCCCCCCAGGTTGCAGCAACCAAACACGTCTCCAGACGTTGCCCACTGGGTCCCAGAGGACAAAATCTTCCCTCCCCCCCGCGCCAGTGGAGAACTACTGCTTTATTTTATTCCCTTTCGTATCAGACACATAGTGACGCCAAATGCTAGAAAAATAGTGTATTTGAGCTGAAAAGGACTTCGAATTGAGTTCTACTCCTTCCTTTTCGTCCCTCCCATTACAAAGGTGAATTAACAAAAGGTAATTTGCAGTGAAATGACTGAGTAATTTCAAACACCAAAGTTATAGGCAGAATTGGGCCCAGAATCCAAGATCACCATGACCCACCTCCAAGCCTCTGTCCCTTTCAACTTCTTATCATTTCAAAGAGGAAACAGTGAAACAGGGAGATGTTTTACCTGAATTTATGAACAATTTAATTGACAAAACTTCAGGGGAAGTTATTCATGTTACAAACGGATTCTTCAATTTGCAATGGAATCGTCTTAGGTTTCTATACAAACTGTTCTCTAATAATGGAAACATAAAGAACAAAAAATGTAAATTCAGACTTGAGTTTCAGCCTCAGCACTGCCTAACTAATCAATTCTTGTTCTTAAGGTTATCAAATCTTCCCAAGTGTTAGTGTTAGTATTTGAAAAATAACATTGACATTTTTTCTTCCCCCACAAAATTGCTTTGACTTGTAGTGGAAGGTCTGTTAAAGCCAGTTATAAGATATTGTACACCTGCTTATTCTCATTAATGTCATCTGTACATAGAATTATCAGGAGATAATTACTTAGCAGTGAGATGAGGATCAAGAACAGAAAGGAAACGTCCTTGCAGGAGGAGCTCCCTGCGCCAGCTTCTCTGGGAGGTTCGTTCACAGGCTCTCGTGGTAAAGCCCCACCCACAGCCCTGCAAGACGAGGGCTGTCTTTGGAGGGGGGCGGTCAGAGAAGTTAGGAAATTCTGCAGAGCTTCACAGACAATAAATGGAGAAGCCAGAATCCTAACCTGCTTCCTTGTTTGTCTATAACTCGTGCTTTGCTGGTGTGCTTTTTTAAAATTATGTAACCAATTTCCTTTTGGGGAACCTAAGTGTGCAGTTTTAGGAGTCACTGCAATGGAAGCTCTGCCTGGAATGAAGGTTAATGTCCAAGGAGCCAGGGGACTGCAGAGTGGGTGGCATCACCCATCACCATCCTCTGGGTGACGACACCTGCGGTCACAGAGATGAAGTGACGGGGTTCCATGTCTCTACGAAGCCTATTCTGAGAAACATCAAGCTGTAAAATATCACCACTGTATTTTCTCATCGATGGCATATTTCATTTTTAAATTTGATTTGCGTATAAATAAATTTTATGCCAAATTATATAAGGAGTTTTGCTAGTGGGCCGTGCCCTCCTGTCCAGTCCATTATGTTAGTCTTTACCTTTGGCAGTTTGTAATGAGTTTTGGTTGAAGGTAATGAGGGCTTGTGTTTCCTGCCTCCTTAGTTTGGGATGGGAAGCATTAAGAACATACTTTACCCACATAATTTCCCCCAGATCATTTCTGTGTTTTGACTTGGAAGAAGGCAGCGTCCATAACAGCAGTGTTCAGTTGGGATACACTTGGCAGAGGGAAATCCTGAATTAGAAATGGGCACAAATAAATGACGCAGTCGGTCTGAATTTACATGACAGTTCAGAGGCAGGACCTGAGTTCTTGCCTTATCACCGCTGCTGTTTGTGTCGCCTCTCACGGCGCTCGCCTTCTGACCCCCTCTCTCCGTGCTTAAGGGAGAAGCTCTGGGGTTGGCAAAGGAAGGTAAAGAGATTTTGGATGTTATTTTGCCGCAGATTTGCTTTGTTGTTCTTGTGTATCGGTGGGACTGATTTGAAACCAGAGCTTAAAATTGCTAAAGAGACTGGTAAACCAGAACCCACGCGGAGGAGTAGTCGCCTTGCACCCAGCTGTGCTGAGGAAATGTCGCGGGACTAAAAATTAACAAGTGGAGAGAGTGTGTTAGTACATGCAGCGTAGTTTACATATACTAGGGTAGTTGTGTAACTGTATTGTATATAGTTTAGAAGGTGAGCATATTTTATTTTTTTCTTGAATGTCCTAGTGGCCTTGAATCTGTAATGTAATATAGCATTAATTTGCTGTTGTGATTTCTGTAATTCTTAAAGTCCCGATTCTCTATTGTTTGCTTGTTTTTGTTACTTTTTCTTCTTTTCCTTAAAAAGATGCCACTGTAGCAGCTATCTCAATTTAATGTGAAGATTTCAGAATAATCTTTGTGTTAATTGGAATTATTCTAGGCCATTACAAAAGCAGAAACTTCTAAAACCTGTGGCTGAAGTTGCTTATAGATTGACTAGAGAAATTTAATAATTTTACAGATAGGACTTTTGTAGTCAAAATTAAAGTACAACATAGTTCTTTTAAGGCTCAGAAAACATTAAAAGAAGGATGCCCCCCCCCCTTTTTTTAAAGAAATATTTCTGCTGGAATTGAAGTCAAATGAGAAGTGAGACTATTTATACCTGTGTTTATATATACATAGTTTTAAAACAAAATTATCTTTTAAAATAAGTACTTTAGAGACAAAATTTTAACAATTCTCTTGGCACTTATTTCTTGTTTTGTCATAATATTTTGTGCAGGCTGTAAATTAGATTTATTAAGTAATTATTTCGTATGAGAATGTCATCATTTTTTCTTTGTGTTTATATTCTTTTTAGACTTAAAAACAGTATATATATAAGTTTGTATAAATGTATCTATATATTTTTAAGTAAAAAGGTTCATTTATTACCTAGTTCCTCATTTTTAAAAAAATTTAGAATTATTTATTCTTTTTCTTATCAAGGCATTGCTTCAGAGTTTGGAGTTCGAGGTTATCCAACAATTAAGCTGTAAGTTGAGTGTTGTATGTTTATATGTGTATTTTTATTAGTTCACTCTACTTACGTTTTATTGCATTAAGTTCCAGTAGCTTCCTTGGAGGACTGAAGATTTGGGTTCAGCAATTCTTTCTAGGTGCAGTGTGATCAGAGGAGTGGGACCGCATCTTTATGCTGTTTACGGTGAAGAGAATGTGTTCTTGACGGCGAATTCACCATGCGTGTGGCTGTGGCAGGCGCTGTGCGGGATGGGGTGGCGGGTGCCCGGTCACCAGGCACAGGGGCCTCACCCTGCGGAGCTCAGGACTGTGTGCTCCCCGGACCGTGGGAACCCTGTCTCCCAACACGTTGGCGTCTCTACAATTGTCATAGACATTTCTTCAGAGGCAAAAGAGACAGAACCCGGTGAATGGACGTTAATCCTAAGCTGTAGGTGTTGATCGAGTCTGACATCAAGTGTGTAAGAGGGAGAAATGGTGTGCTCTTTCGAAAGGGCTCATGTTGTAATCATTGTTTTACTGAATTTTCTCAAGAGTTTCATCCATGTCCTTATTTTGATAATGTGGGAAGGTAAATTATTTTAAAACCTATTTTTATAATAAAGTAATTTTTTATTTCTTGGGTTTTGTGTTGATCTCCTACCTTCCCCCACTTTTTAAGTGTTTGTTGAATCTCTTTTAATTTCTGTTGAGTAAACCATCCTTTCCATTCTTTATTTAATTATAGATGTTCTGTTGTGCTTCTGCAGTTTTAAAAACAAATCTTAGTTGGACACACTTTCATTGGCAGGCTTTTCGAAAAATACCTAATTTTTTAGAAGAGGTGTTTTTATGCATTGCTTTACTGTGTAATATTGGAGCACCTATTAAGTTACTATGGTGTTGTAGTGCTTAAAATTTGTTTTGCTGCTACCAAGTAGTTTTAAGTCCTTGACCTTTTACTTGCCTTTTAAAAGAGGAGAGAGAGAATATAGTACTTCGACCTGTTCTTGAACAGTAATCATTAATCATTATTTAGACACAATGCAACTACCAAATACTGAGCAAATTATTTTCATGTAATTTTAATAAAATAGTCTTTTTTCTTTATATTTTGAGTTGCTGATCCCCTGAAGCCAGTTGTCTACCCTGTATTATGTGGTTATACTATTTCCTCAAATCTCTGCATTTATTATTTTATGTATCGTAATTTTATCTTAACAGTAGCGATTAGCATTCACGTAATAGTGAAGCAGTTGAAATAATCCAGGCTTTTTCCTTTGTTCTTTCTTTTTAAGATTAAAGGGGGACTTGGCATATAATTATAGAGGACCACGAACCAAAGATGATATTATTGAGTTTGCGCACAGAGTGTCTGGGTAAGTTTTTACCAGGAAAGACCTTTATTATATGATAATAATATTTGAAAATTAAATGTATTTTTATAGATCATTATTGAAAGACTTAACCTGAATAAAATTTGTTTCTGTATTTATGAGAGAAGGTAGGGTTGTGTAGTACATGTAAAGAGATCCTTTAAAAGGGGTGGGGGGGCGGTCTGTGATTTGTATTATAGACTCGCTATCCTCACATGTAAATTTATGTACTGCATGGAAGACTATTTCCCAATTTTTAGTACAGTTTCAAAATTTGATTACTTCTAACAATTTTGGGAATCTTAATTTTTAGTTTATTATAGTTTTGCTTTTGTGTTACCTGATTTTAGAGTTTTAAGAGAAACACCTCAATATCATTGTTCTGAGTAGACTTGGGCTTTGAATCCCTGGCCTGTGATAAGGGCAGATGCTTTTCAGAGAGAGCTGAAACACGCACCGTGCTCTCTCACCCACTGCTTCGTGCCCACTGTGGGGTATCATTGCACATTTTGCCTGTTGGAGCCCATATGTTTCCATGAGCATTTCCTGTTGGTTTGAATGTGGGGATTTTGTTTTTTAATCTACATCTCACTGGGTTATAAAGAAAGTTGGTGTTCATAATTATTAAAGTGATTATGTGCAACTGCTTAAAGAGAACAGAAATCAAGATAGCTTAACCTATATTGACTTTGAAAGCCCAGGCACTTCCTTTTGAGTATGATAGGATATAGTGATAGCTTTAAGGTAAATTGAAATGTTGGGATGGATTTGTTTGGTGGCATGGCACTCTCTGGCTTAAGTTATTTGAGGAGAAGGCACAGAACTAGGAATGACCTTTGGTGTTAGAGTTTACAAAGCTCCTGTATTTTTACATTGATGGCATATTTCATTGTCTTTATTTGCTTTATGAATAAATACATTTTGAGATAACTTTATATTATGTGAAGGGATTGCTAGTAGGTTTTATTTTATTCCCCCATGATTTAGATTAGTCTGCATGTTTTGGTTATTTTTAATGAGCTTTAGATTAAGCTTAAGAAAGCCTTCTCCTGATGTAACCAGGGGTGACTCTACAGCAAATGAAATTTCAAGAGTCAGCTCTGGAGTTGCATCACGTACCAGGTAATCACCCAACTGAGACAGGACCTAGAGTAGCCCGAGGCAGTGCGGCCAAAGGATGGGGCCTTCTGGGGTGTGTTTGCCCCTGCAAAACGTGTTTCCTTCTTTTTGCAAATTCGGTAGAGTCTCAGATCTGATGATAGAGGTCACAGTTAAAAGAAGGCTGCCTCTTCATTTAATTTTTTAATATTTTGGAAGTGGTATGTTTTGCAATAACCTTTGATGTAATTTATTTCTCAGTCTTGTTGGCTTTGAAATATGCTTATATAGTAAAGACTTTGTACCATTTTGTTTTCTTTTTATGAGTGTCTTATGTACTGTTCTGACTACCATTTTCCATTTTATTTTTCCTGGAAAGAATAACATACTTATGAGCAATTTTAGGTTTTAACCTCAATAAGGTGTTTTAAAACTATATAGACAGCATAAAATGTAAATATTAATATAGTATTATAAACTCCTGGGATGGTATTTCATAGTGTGTTTGTGTGAATGATCTTTTGGGGGGGGGATAATTCTCATGTGGCTTGCTTTGTTTTTGCTGAGGATGCTAAATAAACGTTCTTGCATCTCCAAACATTGGCTAAGTTGGCACTCTCCAAAGGGGCGTATTTCAGTACGATTGTTAAACTGACAGGTTAAATGTTGGTGCTACATGTGGGGATAATAATGGTCATGGGATATATTTTTATTTGTGTGGATTGGATGATACACTTAAATGCAGTTAATATAGCATTTAAACTTTATGACTTTAGACATAATAGGCTATCATATAAATAGGATTGATTTGTTCTGTCTTTATTTCAAACACAAGTTCATTTTTTGTTTGTTTTGTTTTTTCAAACAGAGCTCTAATTCGACCACTTCCAAGTCAGCAAATGTTTGAACATGTGCAGAAAAGACATCGTGTGTTTTTCGTTTATATAGGTGGAGAGTCGCCCTTGAAGGTATGAAATGATTTTATTTATTTTAATTCAGAAAGACATGTATTGTAATTTAATGTTCTGTATAGTCAAAACTTTGACAAAAACTCAAAACTTCCTTCACTCTTGTTGGAAATACTTTAGTTCAATCTAAGTACTTTTATAATAAAAATACTTTCTTCTGTATCCTCTACAGTGTTTGCCTTCATGAAACAAATGTGAATAAAAAGTGGGCAGCTGTTGCTTGCCATGACATTTCTCCTGTTATTGAAATGGTTACATGTTTTAGCATTTTGAACCTTTGAGACTACAAAGTGCATTTTGAGTATAAAATTTTTAAAGGCAGAAAGATCATTGTCTTAAATTATTTTATATGTGCTGCTATATGAACATTGGGGCACACAGGTTCTTTTGAATTGGTGTTTCAGGATTCTTGGGGTATAATCCCAGCAGTGGAATTGCTGGGTCAAAAGGCAGTTCCATTTTTAGTTTTTTGAGGAAATTCCAAACTCTTTTCCACAGCGGCTGCACCAGTCTGCATTCCCACCAACAGGGCACTAGGGTTCCCTTTTCTCCATATCCTTGCCAGCACTTGTTGATTTGGTTATGATGGCCATTCTGGCGGGTATGAAGTGGTATCTCATTATGGTTTTACTTTGCATCTCTCTTATGGCTAGTGATGCTGAGCATCCTCTCATGTGTCTCTGGCCCCTCAGTATGTCCTCCTTGGAGAAGTGTCTGTTCAGGTCCTTTGTCCATTTTTTAATAGGGTTGTTTGTCTTCCCGGAGTGGAGACATGTGAAATCTTTATGTATTTTGGAGATCAAACCCTTGTCCAAGGCATCATTTGCAAGTATATTTTCCTATATGGCTGGTCCGCGTTTCATTTTACTGATGTTTTCTTTAGCCATGCAGAAGCTTTTTATTTTGATGGGGGTAAAATGGAGACAACTATACTTGAACAACAATTTTTAAAAAATTATTTTCTATGTGTATATGTGTATGCACACACAGCTCCTCCTATAATCATCAAGTTAAATAAACATAAATTGAAATTAAGTTATATTTAATAAACGTTTTTGGAGGCGTATAAAAGCACTCAGTTACAGTGGTCTTTTGTCATACAGTTTATTTCATTTGCTTGTATTTAATCTTTTCACATAAAAGGACTTAAGGTAACAAGTTGTGGTGATGCCACATAGTGAATGATAAAACTTTGTCCTGATTAATGAGGAATTAATTTCGATCTTAATATTTTAAAGTCACCTTTTTTATTTGTATTTTCACAGGAGAAATACATAGATGCTGCCTCAGAATTAATTGTATATACATACTTCTTTTCTGCCTCAGAAGATGTGGTTCCTGAGGTAATATTTAAAATTAGATTTAATTTTAAATTATTACTTGATTTTATCTATATGATTTATTAACTGTGGTATATATGGAAACAATAAACACATTCACTCTGTTCTGCCGACACCAGACTGCTTATTGTTAATAAGCAGATATCATTAGATTGAGAACATTTAGGGATTATGATTATGATTATTATATTAGTGCTTTTTTCCCCTTCAAAATAGTAGCAGTAGTGAGAGGTGCTAATCATACCCTTAATAGATTTTTAAATAGTGGATTTATTTAAGTGTCTGTCTAGAGAAATGACTACTTCTTATCTTCTAATCGTGTGCACTGTACTGTGCAAGCCCCAGACTGGTGACAGCTGGTCGTCAGACCCTGTCAGGATGGGGCCCGCACTCACCAGGGTGGAGGAAGTGGGCCTCATGTCAGAGTTGCCTCAGTTAGGTGTTCATACTGAGATGGCGGTCATTAGTAAGCAGATGTAGAAATGGGGTATCATAATGGCTGTAAAAAATATAAAGGAGCGATGTAATTGTAGGGACATGTAGAGGTGGATAGCTGCTCTAGACTCATTGGTCAAGAAATGTCTCCTGGAGAAGGGCTTCGGTGATATGAAGAAGCCATGCAAAGACCTGTGGCCAGAGTGATCCAGAAACGGAACAGATACAACAGGTACCCAAGGTGAGAACCCATCTGGTGTGTTTGAGGAACAGAGCAGTTGGCCACTGTGGTTTTAATGCAGTGAGGAAGGAAGCAGCAGGCGAGCAGAGGCCCATGGAGGCCTGCGGGTCACGGCCAACCACGTGATCGGCTGGAGTCGCTGAAGGATTTGGTCTCAGGCTCGTTTTAAGAACATGACTCTTGGCCACGTGCAGAATGAATTGGGTAGGGACGAGAGTAGATCCAGAGATCAGCTGAGCTCTTGAAGTACTATAGAGAGCTTGGACTTGGGGGGCAGTAAAAGAACTGGGGAGAAGTGAAAGAATTGTTGTGCTTTGGAAATAGAAGTGTTGGAGCTTGCTGACCCGGAGGAAGAGGGAAGACCCAAGAGTGAGTGACTCTTAGGGTTCTGGCTTGAACACCCAGGTGGATGGCAGTGTATTCATGGGCTTGAGGCTATTGCAGAAGGAACAGGTTGGGAAACGAGGGTGTGACCGACAGCTTTGAATTGTTTATTTTAATTTGATTCAGCGTGCTAGACATCCAGGTACAACCTTCAAGTACATGGTCGGGTAGAGGGGCCTAGAGTGAAGGCGCTATAAATAAACTCCTTAAGCTTTGGGTGCCAAGCTTGAAGGAAGCAGGAGGGCCCAGGATCAGAAGGCAGCAAAGGGAAGTGACAAGAAATCGTGCGTAAGTAGGAGTGGCCGGTGGGCAAGGTTCTTGCAAAGTGACCTGGAGGAGCAGAGGAAAGTAGCCACGTTTGTCCATGTGGAAGTTGGTGGTTTTAAGAGAGACGGTTTCCGAGTGGTGGGACAGGCGCCTCGCTGTGTCGCTTGAGAGAGCGTGGGTAGGGCCTTGAAGCCTCAACTCTAGACTCCTCGTCGGCAGCGTTTTACCGAGGAGGGGATGTGAGAAGATGGGCTGTAACTGGAGGGAAGACTGAAACAACCCGAGGAGGCCTTCTCTTTGTAATCGGTGTCAGTTATGTCATCCTACACATTGGATTACTTTTTGTTTAATGTAGTTTAATGTTTAAATATTTTAAGAAGGTTTACAGAGCTACCTGGAGTATGGGTTTAATGCTTCCCGTGATGTGTACGTAGAGGTTTGTCTTATAACTGTGTCCTGAAATGACCTCAGGTTCCGTGGGAACCTCCGACCATTTCTGGTTAGCTTAATCTCCCTCGGGTCCACTTAGTTGGGCCTCAGAAGTTACTCGGCAGTGCGTTGTGTGTGTGCACTTACTTTTGATGGGAAAGGGAAGATAGGATGCGAGCTTAGCCAGAGTTGCTATCAGATTCTAAAACAGACACCTCGAAAGACTCTGAACCACTATTTTGGAATGTCTTGGGATGTCCTAATGTGGCATGAAGGCCTAGAATGGACTAGAGCTGGAACTTGTAATAGACTTTTGTCTCCTAATACTGGACGACCAAAATAGGGTGGACGATGCCCCTGCAGTATTAGAACGGGGGACCTACTACGGCCGTGTCTGCGAAGCTTCCCACACAGCCTCCCCTGGGGCATGCCAGAGGGCTTGGACCTTTCAGGCCAGCACAGCGACACACTCCCCGTTGGTCCTCACGTAATTCGTCAGATCGACGCCCCTGGGACCCGGAGCATGGGGGTGGGCACAGACCAGACCACGCCTGCTCTGGGGCAGACTTCTTCGTTATTAGGAGTTATTTTTATTACTAGCCTCAACCAGTTGTTTTTTAGCCTTCTTTATTCCTGCAAATATAAATATTTGTCATCTCTTTTTTAGTTCTGAGTATGTGGCTGCTGAATACTGCTAGAGAGAATATAGTTGTTTCAGAATAACGTGAGGATTTTTATCCCCATAAAGAATCCTCACGTAAGGACAAAGCCCGTGATTTTATGTTCTTGCCATATTTTGAATTTTAATGTGTGGTCATGCAAAGCTTCCATAGCTTTACAACTAGTATTTATGAACACCTCAGTAAGCGCACTAAGGTGTTATAAGGATGAATTGAGGCGGTTCCTGACTTCAGGATATTTAAAGATGAATAAGAAGATTGTCATGGAGACAGTTAACGTCATAGAAGATGCGAGTTTACAGGGACACAAGGGAGGAAGAGGGGAGACTCGGGACATGCGAGGATAGGAGGCTGCCGGTTTCACCTACTTAGTAATGTTTTGGGGTGCCCCCCCGGGCTGTCCGCGAGAGAGATGCTCAGAGCTGAGAAGGACCTGCTTGTGGGCGGGTTGCTCGGAGCGGGTGGACGGAGGTGTGCTTGGAGGCGGGGCCGTAACGGAGGGCTTCACCTCCGCCCTCCACAGCCGTTTCTGTGGTGCCGACCGCCCTTCAGCAGCAGTGTGGCCAGGTCCTTCAGTGTTACCTGAGATAGGCCTCTCCCCTCTTTCATCTTTGCGAGACAGTTGATTTTATTTTTATTGCTTGATTAGTTCTCTACTGATTTGTTTGTTCGTTGTTGTCATTCTGGTATCACCACACTCACGTAATACCCAAATTATATCTCTTCTGCTCTAATCCTGATTTCGCTTCTATATTTTTAACTGTTTTGAAATAATTACAACACGGGTATAAGAAGCAACCACCTTCTGAATGACACCCTTATTGTTGATCACCATCGTAAGGCCCCATTTATAAAACACTCGACAGCTCAACCCGCTCTCACCATGTCTGCTGATCCGCCTCCTAACCGCCTGGTGAGGTGGGGGCTCAGTGTCCTCTGTCTTCAGAGGAGGGGACTGACTCCCCAGGTCAGGCGATGGCCTTGCCGCGTGGCCTGGAGTGGTGGGGAAGGGCCTGAACCTGCCGGTGCTGATTGACGCCTTAGGCCCTGCCTGTCAGCCTGTTCACGGTGCTCTTGTCCTTTACTTCCCATGACAGCTTCGGTCTGTTGTCAGCGGGGAGGACAGTCCCTGGTTCCCGCATAGTGAGCAGGTCGCTGTGAGGGATGGGCGTATGGAGAGGTCAAACCCAGTACTTGGGCAGACTCGAGAGTCAATGTTCTCTCTTTAATTATAACAATTTTGTCATTAGTTGTTTTTTTTTTTCCTGGTATCCTTTAATAATTTTGAAATCATAGCTACCAATTAAAAACTTTTAAATGATAAGACTGTTTACACGTCTGATCTTTGCAGTATGTGACACTGAAAGAGATGCCCGCCGTGCTCGTTTTCAAAGATGAAACTTACTTCGTTTACGACGGTGAGTTCCCAAGCTTAGCTCGGGTGAGACGTTTTAAAATGAAAATGCTGGGTCAGTTCCAGGACTTTGGTGCTGATGAAATATTTAGTAAATGTAACTGCTGCTACAGTTCCCATTAGTTAGTTGAATGACTGGCGCATTTCTTCTACCCTCCAACTTTAGCTTTTCCTCTTCGTGTTTTTTGTTTTAGGTTTTTTAGGGAGTTTTCTTGGTCAGGTCATTTGCCTTTTTGAGAGGTGAACCCGACGCAGTTTCTCTGCATTACTTTAAAATATTCCAGAATCAATTTTTAAGAAAGTATATTTGAGACACACAAAAATGTGCAGAAATACAACAAGATTACTAGTGGTGACGCCTGGCGATTTCTTCCCTGCCCTCATCTCTCCTTTGGCCACGGAGTAGCCGCTACTCAGCACTTCTTCTGTGAAGCAGGCGTTTGGTCTGCTTTTAAAGTACTGTTACTGCAGTCAGCACACCTCAGAGTAAAGAGACCGCCGGAGCACTGAGTCCCTGCACACCTGCCCTTCGCCCAGGCCGGACCGTGGCCGGGCTTTTACCCGCATTTGCTTCGGCAGGTTCTGCTCCTTGTTGAGCATTGACAGCACAACCCGATGGCACCTCATTATTCCGTGCTTCGTTACCCGTCACCTAGAAACGTGGACTTTTTTGTGTAGGTAGCACATGCTGTTAATAACTCCTAACAAAATTAACAGTAATTATTTGACATTACCCCGTACCTACTGCCGAAATTCCAAAATGGTGGTCGGCAGGACCGTGCAGCAGTCACAGTGAAGAATCACTCTGTGCCTTAGACCTTTTGTACTGTGCGTTTATTTAAAATACGCGCCATAGATGGAATTTATGAAATTCAGACTGATCCCAACATTTTATACATGTTGCTAGACTAGAACATGGAAACATTTTGAAGACATATTTACATTATAATTGTCAACTTTCTTTTGTTTTGAAGAGTACGAGGATGGTGACCTGTCATCTTGGATCAACAGGGAGAGGTTTCAGAATTATCTGACCATGGACGGCTTCCTCTTGTATGAACTTGGAGACACTGGTACAGACATGCCCACCACTCTCTGTCACTCGACAGGATTTCTCCTTGATCGAGCACTTCAGTCTGATTCTGTAGCAAATGAATTTTAAGTTCTGTGTTATAACTTCATTTCTTTAGACCCGAATGCCAGCTCTCCCTTAGGAGAATTTGCATTAATATTACCAAAGCACATACCTTTGCTGCGGATCAAAGCTTAGCTAGAGGGGACTTACTGACAGAGGCGAGAGCAACAGAGAAGAGCCTGGGTAATAAGGACGTGGGAAAAAGCCAGCCAGGAAGCGGTTCTTAGGAAGCCGACCTGGTAATAGGAGCCGGAGAGACCTCGCCCCGCCTCGAAAGCCTGCCTTACCTCGCGAGGAGGACGTAGGTTCCGGCTGGCCTGGTTCCTTACCGCCACGTGGTTGAAAATGACAGCGACACATGTAGGTGTAAAAATGAAAGCGATAAGAAGCTAACCGTATGGTCTCGTAGATGCGGACTACAAAAGTTATGGGGAGCTAACCGTGCAGGTTTTAGGAGGAGGTGTTGTAAGTTTATAGCAAGTTCTGAATGAGAAATGAATACAAATGGTTATCGTGGGCACATCGGTTCCCATTCATTACGGTGAGCAGGATGGAAGTACAGTTCCCATGAAAAGAATGGGAAAACTATACGCTCAGTGTTTTTTAATGAGAAATAATGGGCATAGAGTTTCCTCTCCCTGATTTCTGGCCCTTGAATCTGAGTAAGAAGACGAGGTAGCAGTGTTCCGATGGGTTCTGCCATGGCTCGTAACCCAGGACGGTAGTCGGCTCTGGTTCCGGAGCCCGCCTTTTGAGGCTCTGTGTCTGGTGGTGTTTCTGTCTCTGTGCTTTCAGAGGGAGGCATGTATTGGCTCAGAATTGGAATTTCACATGGATACGGTGCAGGGAAAAGGGAGGAATTGTAGGGTTACAGTCATTTGCTTTCAGTGACCATCACAGGAGACAGCATGACCTTGAGGTCATTGACTAGAAAGCTTTGTCTCTGCTGAGGTGGTTCTCCCAGATTAATTTGGGACAGAGTTGCCGTGGCAGCCAGTGTTCTCTGTGTATCCACTGTGACTGCCCTTGTCAGGTGTCAAGTCTGGCTGTGCCCCTGCTGTCATACGGCCTCTCCACTTCCCGTACAAGCACCACACCAACTCCTGAGTCTTGGTGGCCCCAACACTTCGTGCCTGTCCCAGAAGTCCTGGCGCCTGCCTCTCCTGACCCCTGCCTGCGTCCCAGTTTCACTCTGTCTTTCCCCGCCCTCGCCCGTCCCCGGCCACAGCAACTTGGCAGTGTCCTGAAGGGCCTTCGCACTCTGCAGCACAGACCCTTCCTGCATCCTCTTTTCTCTGCACGGAAATACGTAACTAATTTGTGTTCATGCATCCAGCTGAGACCAAATACTGCTTCCTAAGGGAAGCCTTACCGACCCTCAAACTACGTGTGTTCACTCTGGCACTCTTTGGAACACGCGTTCCTTTCCCTCAGAACTCTTCTGATTTCACGCACACGTTATCTGTGGGATTATCCTTCCTGCCAGGCTGTGCCATCCGCAGGTGCAGGCTGGGCTGTGTGCTCGGCACTGTGTCTGGGGAACCAGCTGGGGTGTGGCTTGGCGCTCAGCGTTGTGAGACTCACGTGTGAGAACTGCCTGTGGTGGCCGTTGGGAAGATGCCCGGTGTGGTACAGACATTCTGAAAAAGAAAGAAAAAAGAAGAAAACTCTTGAAGCACCTGAGAATTAAGCACAACAAAAACCAAGCACTGACTAGTAACTGAAATAATATTTCAAGAGAGGAAATAATCATTGTAAACTGACATTTTCAGCTGAGGGTTAAAAGAAGCGTCCAGATTGTGTCGAATTGAAAGTCACGTTTGAGTAGCATGGAGTTGGGGAAGGCATGTTAAGATGTGGGATGACATTGAGAGATGATTGGCCTAATGCTACATTTCTGTCCTGCTCTGAGCCAGAAGCTGCCCCCGCATTGCTGTGCGTGCAGTCTCATCCGGCTCCCCCGCAACCTAGGGGTGGGTGCTGGTTGCCCGCGTAAGCTGAAGTTTGCTGAGGTTAAGGCACACAGCTGACAGGTGACAGAGCTTCACCTTTGTTCTCCGAGGCCAGGAATGTACCACGCACTGAGGGTCACACTGGCCCCCCGGAAGACATCAGCGATGAATGTGATTTATGTCCCGTCAGGGTGAAGTCACTTCGAGTCAGTTTTAGTTTGTGTGTCATTACTTTCAAATAGTGACTCAGGCACCAAAGCGAACAGCAGTATAAAAATCACTCTCGTCACGTACCATTTTTTAGAGCTACAGTAATTAATAGTAAGTGTCTTCTATCAGCTTATTTCTGATGGTTTTTGCTTTTGACACACTACTTATTTTAATCATTTTGTGGGTTGTGTGAAAAAATAGTTTTTTTATATGAATAGTTAAATATTCGCTATGTACATCTCGAGGATGGGAGTTGGGAGGGAACTTAATACTTGCATTTGACTCACTGGTTTACTCTATTGAGTATAATGTGTAAGATTGTCAGAGCTAAATTCTAGAAGCAATATTTACTTATTCCCAGTTCACAGCTACAGTAATAACTGACAGATTTGTATAATGAGAGTTATTGAACTTAGCCATGTCATTCTTAATTTCAGGAAAACTTGTGGCTATTGCAGTTATTGATGAGAAAAATACATCAGTCGAGCATACCAGGTATAGTGCCTTGAAATATGTTTAAGCTTCAAATATCACCTAATTCAGACTTTGCATGGCTTCAGATAAACTTAATATGGTGTCTTTTCCTGCAGCATTAGATTAAGCAACAGACATTATAATTGAGTAATTATGATACATGTTTCAAGTGAAAAAATGAAATATTCATATGTTTTTTCCTCTACAGATTGAAGTCAGTTATTCAGGAAGTTGCTAGGGATTATAGAGATCAGTTCCACAGGTAGGTGCTGGCACTCCGGGCAGTTTCTTTATTTTTGTTTCACTATGTTTTGTAATACACTAAACCCAATTCGTAGCATTTCATACTTTGCAAGATGAATCAGGAGCTGAAGTGAACTACATACAGCATGTTGCATTTCTGTATGAATTGTCTGGACTTGAAGTTTGTTGGTATGTCTCATCAACAAGTGTGCGTCACACCTGCCTCACGGTGGGATTTGGGCTAAGGTTTGCAGTGAGAAGACAGGCAGGCTCTTACGTAGGAGATCAGGTTGTAAGAAATCTCAAGTCACGGAGATAGGGGTGCTTGTACCAGGAGCTCAGAATAACGGAAGATGAAAATTAAGTGACTTTTTCTGTGTCCTTAATCATTCTGTTTGTTGCTCACATAAGGAACGGTCGATATGAATTTGTTATATTTTTACTGTTCCCTTTTTGTTGAATCTTCTAACGATTTATCAGTGATATATACTTGTATTTCTCCTGTTACACAGAACGTGCATCTTTCTGAGTAGTCCTAGTTTAGAGAGTGTAATTTTCCTTAAACATGTTTTAGTTAGAAAAGCTTATATTGCTCTGCATTTTAAATACATATAAACAAAGTAGAAATATCTTAGAATTTAACTTTACTTATGTGTATTTGTATCTCAGAAACCAGTAGGAATATACACTTTCCTACATTTATTATATGTGATTTGTATGTTAAATGTTGAGTGTTTACATGCTTACCAAGTTCGGTTCTTTTTTTGTATTAAATATTACTTTCTCTCTTTTTTTCCCTTTGGTTGTTGTTGGTTAGAGATTTTCAGTTTGGACATATGGATGGGAATGACTATATAAATTCCTTGCTGATGGAGTAAGTACTAAATGATTAAATGATTTCACTCTCAGTTGTAGCCATTTTTAAAAATTTCTGCTCTTGACAGGCAGAAGGACTGGTGGCTGAAAAGAGGAAACATTTGGGCTGTGCTAATGCAGACATGCTCCCATTGAATATTTTATTTTGGTTTTTAAATATGTATTTACAACTTCATATTGTTCTGTACTAAAAAATGTGTCCAAATTCAGTTACTAATTTGTTGTTTTGAAAAGACATTCAAAAGCTTACAGATTTAGTATTTTTTGTTTAATACACACCTTAAGTTCACTTCTAATGAGTAAGTTTATGTAGAAAATTTTTAATATTCAAGAATTATTTGTTATCCTAGAAGAATTTAACAGACTAAAATAACTTTATAGGAAAAATACGCAGATTTCATCACTTATATTTATGATGTAAAGTTCTGATTTGTCACTTCATAAAGTTTATATTAGGAGTCATTTCCATATCTATACTGAACTAATACATTCCAAATAAGAACCCACTCAATTTGGTGGACATTTAGTATTTGCCATATGTCATGCACTGTGTTTTGCACTGTTTGTGCAAAAAATCAGTAAATTAGAGTCTGTGTCTTCAAATGCGTATAGTGCACTGGATAAGACTGTATGATTATTACAGAGAAGTCTGTGTAGTAGAGGGCTCTGGAAACAGAGAGACCCCTCCCCCCCCCCCCGGATGCACACGAAGGTGGAGGCCTCAGGCAGCGCTCACCAGGGGAGGCACTAGTTCAGAGAAGGTCTACAGAAGGAGAAGTTTGCGGAGTGGCGAACGCAGAGATATTTCAGGCAGAGCGTAAAAGCAGGCACAGAGGTAGCAGCCCAATGGCTGCTTAGGAGCGCGGCGGGGCTTTCAGTAGCCCCTGGCGAAGAGGGGCAAGCTCCCTGCAGACAGGCACGCTGTCCGGCCGGGCAGTCGGGAACGTGGCGCTGCGCTGGTCTTCGGTGACCGTGCTTAGCAGCACAGGCGCAGCAAACGCCTTTATTCATTGATGCAGTGCATGGGGTTAAATTAGAGTCTTTCGTTTTCCCAGTAACACAGTGGGGAAATAAAAACCAAACTTACACCCTCAAAGGGACGGCCATAATTTTCAGTTAAAAGCCTAAAATCACAAAGTAGCGTTACCTTTTGTTTTCACTTATAGTCAAGTTATTATCCCTCTTATTCCAATTTGAGAGGGTTTACCAGAGATGCAAAGTACAGGATAATATATAATGAAGAAATCAAGACAAAGGAAAATAAAATAAAGAATCTATACAATTATTAAAGGTTCTTGAAAAGTTGGGCCCTGAATTTTTAATACTCAACACAAAGGATAAAAACATTGTTTGCATGTCTCCCGTTGTCAGTAAAATAACTTGCCTGTAGGCAAGGGGTGTGGTTGTACCCCTTGTAGACACTGTAGGAACCACGGAGAAATCTCTGTGCTGTACAATCTCATGAAGATGATACTGTATAATGGAAGGGGGTTTTGAGTAGGATATTTACATATATGGATACACACACACACACACACACACACACACACACCCTATACATACACACACAGTAGGGAGTTTGGTACAGCCATTTCTTAAAATGGCCTTGTAGGCAAGCCAACATATTGATACAGTTAGATAGTATTTGCAAAAGTCCAAAGCAATTTGGGTCCAATGAACAACTGCCTGACCCTGGGGAATGTTCAGAATATGTAGAGATGGATGGACATTCCTTCACATTTTTTCTAACGTGAGTTGTGAGGTTAAATTTTTGAGCTACAGTTATGGTCAGAGAACAACAACAATTTCTACCACCAAATGCTTTCAGTTTTTTCTTCCACATTTTTGGGTTTGATTTTTTTCTGAGAGAAGAGAGAAGGCGGACAGTGACAGTTATATGACGATAATTGAAAGTCCTTGTCGAGCACTTACCTGGGACCCGCCCTGCACTGGGCAGTCAGTGTGCATTTTCTGACTTAAACAGTCACGCAGTGAGGGGTAGGTGCGATCACTGTATTACTGTCTCCATCTTACGTAGGTGAGGGGGGTTCAGATTTCTTAGAAGAAACTGAGAGGAGTTAAATAATGTACCTAAGGGTGCCAGCCAATAAGTTAGATACCAGCTCTAAAAGTCAACTCCGCACTGCTCCAAAAGTTTTTAACTGTGCAGCGTTAATGTCGGCAGGTGAATGGAGTTCTATAGGTATTGATGCCTAAGGTTTTTTTAACTAATGGCAAATACATCATATTACGTAAAATAATTACATTGCAGCATTGATTGTATTTTTAATTTTTTCTCTAGTATACCATCAAACCAGTATACCATCACATCTTTGGCCTATTAAATTATTTTGCATTGCATTGTTGTGCGTATAATTAAGAGGAAATGGAATGAGATGTCATCTTCCGTTATCATTCGAGTTGAATTAACTGACACATCGGGTCATCCATCTCCTGGTCTCACTGGTGATCAGGCCCCGGGACCCCCAGTGGCTCGCAGTAGGAATCCCGTGGTCTCTCTCCCTGGTCTGCACTCCACTGACCGGCCGGGCACAGCTAGGCGTGGCTCCAAACTCCGGCCTGCTCCACGTGGCTTTAACGCCCTTGACCTTGAGAGGACAGTTTCTGGGCCATAACTACCCTTGCGCAGTCACAGCACAGGATGGCGAGCCTGGCCATGTGGGCAGGTTTCAGGCCTCTGCTCCGTCCCTTCTGCTGCCTTCCCCTTGAGCAAACCCCAGGGCCGAGCCCCCCGTCAGTGGGGAAGGGTGCGGCGTGGGGATCGGTTACGCACGGGCACTCATCAGCGCTCTCAGTCCTTTCCACTGAGGAGTTCGCCCCTCTTGCATAACCCTTTCATGTAGACATACAGATGACCGCAAACCAACATGTAGGTGACAGACAGCCACTCACATTTTATGAATGTGCAGAACCTGCCTTTGAGAGGAGAAAGTAAATTATTCTAATGAAGTGACACATTGCTAATATTACAGTTATTGAGATCGTGGAAGGATGGGGGCAATATACAGGGGTGGGCAAAAATAGGGTTGCAGTTGTGGGCATGCAAGAGTGTATTCTTGTATTATTGTTTCCTAAGTATTGTGTTATTTTCCACGTGGTCAGCTTTTGCCCCGCCCTGTCCTGTGGGGTCGCGGGAGCTTAGAGAATTTGGAGTGGTGCTTACTGAACTTGAGTGCGTTATGTGCAAGGTACGATGCTGAATATTTAAAGTTGAGCTTTCTCATTTAATTCTCTAGCAAGGTAGGTACCCCTACACCTTTTATTCATGTATAAGTGAAAAATACCAAGCTTAAAACACCATGTCCTGGGAAAGCCCCAGATCTGAGCACAGGCAGCCTGAGCCCAGAGACCAGGCCTCCTGTCCAATCCCCAGGGCGCCTTCGCCCTGAGGTGGGGTGTGTGCGCCTAACAGCAGGGGGAGCCAAAACACACCTGTCGCAGGCAAGGAGTGATAATACCCAGAAACTGACACTTTGTACATAATAATTTTTATTCTTTAATGTGAAAACTCAGCTCTCTTATAGTGTATGTTAGAAGGCTTTTCACATAATCTTATTTTAGCTATTTTTATAAATTGATGCAAAATTTGAAATTTTCTTCATGCAGCAAAAAGAGGCAAAGCTATTAATATAGCTCCCTCTTTTCGTAATTATAGTTACTTATATATAATGTAACTAAATATCAGAATGCTTGTTACCTGTGTGTGTAATGTGTATTTTGATTTCTTTGTTTTTCTATTTCCAGTGACTTGAAAGTCCCAACTGTAGTAGTACTGAATACTTCAAACCAACAATACTTTTTACTAGATAGACAGATTAGGAGTACCGAAGACATGGTCCAGTTCATCCACAGCGTTTTGGATGGCACAGTGCAAGTAAGCTGTTCCCGCGCATTTCAGAGGCTGATGGGAGGAGCGGGGAGAAGGAGCTCTCACCTGCGGTTCTGGGAGGCAGAGCCAGCTTTTGCCTGGAGGGGGCGCAGGCCCCCGTCGTACCTCCCTTCTCTCGCCTTGCAGGCAGCATCGTGTTCCCGGACACCTTGACAGCTCTTTTATGGGGCATTTTTGGTTGTCGCAGGGATTGGGAGGTGCCGCTGGCCTCAGAGTGGGGTGCAGGGGTGCTCACATCTGCAGTGCACAGAGCTGTCCCGGTGTGGACTTCCCTGGCTCTCAGGCCATCCTGGGGCCCAGGGTACGGTCAGTGACACAGTTCAGATCGGTTTTCCAAGGAAACCTCTGAATGAGACCAGTGTCTTAGGAGATAAAGAACTATACCGAGATTCAGAGCCACGGCAGAGACTTCTGAATTTGGTAAAATAGTTCTCAGAAAGAATGAATGATAGTTTCACCTTCCTCTTTTGTTCCGTGAACCGCATTGCGGTGGCTTCAGACTGTTGCTGCCCATATTTGAAGCTCGTGAAACGACACACCCCATGTTGAAGTAGGAAGGGAACCACGAGTCCCTGTGCCTCCAGGGAGCTCAGTTATTTTGTGACGCTTGCTTCCACTTTATGCAGACTTCCTGGGAAGGTTGGCTCCCCGAGAAACAAGGATTTCTGCTTTGGAAATCACGTAGTAGGAATTTCATATTTGTGAAAGTAGCACTTGGGTGTGCGTGAGAGCCCTTTCCTTTGTGGGTTAGTGAAACCCAACTCAAACTGTTGAGCTGCAAAGAGGCCTCACTGGCTCACGTCGCTGAGAAATGCAAGGAGTGGGGCAGACATCGGGGCAGCTGGGTACCAGGGATCTGATTGTCTCTAGGAGATTTTCCATTTCTGCCCTTCAGCTTGCTTGCTTGCGTTTTTTTGTTTGTTTTTGTTTTGTTTTGGTTTTTTGAGCTTCATCCTCAGGGAAACTCTCCATGCACAGTAGCAAATACCCCTGCAACATCCAGAGTTGAGCCGTGTCAGCTCAGCTCAGAAACTGAGCAGGCCCAGACCGGGGCGGGTGGTGACCAGGGAGGACGCGCTCCCCGTGGGAGAATGTGTTTGCTCAGGCCGCAGCAGGGAGGTGGGCTGGGAAGGCCCTGCCTGGCTCTTCAGGTGCTTCATGCAGTCGGGCCTCCACCTTGGCCCGTAGTTTTAAGATTATGTGACGATAAAATGAAATAATAGTACTCAAATTAACAATAGAATTGTCTTTTCCTCTTAAATTTAAGGCACAAGGAGGTGATAGCATTTTTCAGAGATTGAAAAGAATGGTGTTTGATGCCAAATCTACTGTCGTGGTAAGTTGTGACAGTTTGTCTAATTTTGATAACTGATAATGTATAGGTATATACGTTCCTTAGGTCTAAATAAGGTAAAATCTGAGATTTGAAAGGATTGGGTAAAAATCCCTTTAATTTGCAAGGTAAGAATTAACCTGTATTTATGTTAAGAAATCATGTTCATCAGGTGGAAACTGTTTCTAATTCTTCATTTCCTTATGAGGGAGAGTAGCTGGAATTCAGGGTCAGTTCACGTCACAGCCTGACTTCGAGTCCCCCTCAGCCTCCTTCCTAGCCTGTCCCTCTCAGCCCTGGGATGCGAACCTTCTTGCTTAGAACGCGTGGGAGCCTTTCTCACTGTCCCAGCTCTGACTCATGGGCGTGGGAGCCGAGACCTTCCCGAGCGTGTCTGCGCCTTGAACTTAGTTCTTCCTTAGTGCCGTGCCAGCTGCTGCCCGGACTTCCGCTTGATGCCCTGCCGCCCCGTCCCCAGCCCACTGTGCACGCCCCGCCACAGCGGATGCCCCTTTCCTGGGCGTCCGCGCAGTTGTCCCTCGTGGGCTTCGAGTGCTGCCTGAGCCGCCCAGGGCCCCTGCCCTGCGCACGCCGTGCGGGGGCGGCCTGCCTCATTCCCTCTTGCTGCCGTCCCTACCTCAGACACCTGACTCCTGTGAAGCTTCCTTCTGCCCTCCCAGCCCACAGTGGCCCGCACTCCTGTGCAGTGGTCTCCACGGCTCTCAAGGGCTAGAGTCACAGGCTAGAGAGCGTACTGTAGTTGAAGAGCCTACCCAGGGAAGTTGCTTTTCCTTTTCTGGGGGCCGAGGGGACAGTGTGTAAATTGAGGGAAATTGCTAAGTTAATGTGGCTTCACTACTGAGCAGATAAGTAAAAAAGCATTAAAAATGCATGTGAAGAGAATATGTAAGTACCTTGTTTGTGGTAAATAACCAGGCTTCTTGGTGAGCAGACTCCTGCAGCCCAGGGCACGACTCTAGCTGCAGGCCCCTGGGCGTCATCACGCAGGACCTGTGTGGTTCATGAGGAAACGTCATTAGGGCTGTAAAGCAGTTGGTGCCTTTTTCTACTGCCAGTGGCTGGTTACACACGCACGTGCATATGCAACACACACAGACACCCACACACTGTAAAATTCCTACCTCTTAACAGTGTCTAACGTGGTGGTTACTGCAGAAAAACTGATACTGAGCAGGTTGGACGGCAGCAAGAGGACAAAATCTGTAGTGGTTTGTAATTCCCTGGTGCTGTTCACATGCGAGTGCATTTGGGGGAACTAAGCTGTCCTTCTCTCTCCACAGTCGATATTCAAGAGCTCTCCGATCATGGGCTGCTTTCTCTTTGGCCTGCCTCTGGGTGTCATCAGTGTCATGTGCTATGGCATCTACACAGCCGACACAGATGGCGGTCATATCGAAGAACGGTACGAAGTGTCCAAACGCGAAAGTGAAAGCCAGGAAGCGGCGGCGGAGAGCAGGGAGCATCGAGAGCCAAGGAGTGGACACTCGCCAGTGCCCGCCGGGCAGGAGCCCAAAGACGTGCTAGAAAAGAAGACAGATTGAGACTTCACTTGGATTCCAAACTATTAAAGAGTCTATTTATTGAATTTAGACATTTAATCATGATCTTTACAGAGGATGAGTTATTTGTATTTTGCTAATATCAGCTGCATGGGTTAAAGTAGTTCTTCGTAAATGGGGAGATGTTTGGAGCAAAGAGAGGAAATGTTTGTCTAAAATGAAAAATACGCCATCGAAGTTTACCTTTAGATGTTATTACAGATCAATTCCACGTGCTTGTTTCTCTAGCTGAATATCCAGTGACAGAATTAAGATTCCTGGACCGAATATTCTAAGTTGATCAGTCACACAGAAGAAACGTGTTTAATAGAGAAAAACAATACTTCCACCTCCTGCCATCACTCATTCTCCTCTTATATTTTGGATAAAATTTATATGGACAAAATTAAGTCTTTACAATGTAGGCACTTTAAGCAGAACTAATAACTGTTTCCACAGATCAAATTAAGATTATGAAACTTAAAAAATTTGGTTTTTTATAGCATAGCCATTTTATTTTGTTATTTTTTAAAGGAGAGGAAATGTTACTTTTTAACTTTATACTTGGTTGCATTATAAAATTTTCATATTGGCCTATGTAGTGGCAAAAAATAGTCTTATGTTTGACCTTTGCAGTATAACCGGACTTACTCGGAGCAGGGGTTTCAGACCGCACCCTGGACTCTATTAGCCAGCATCTCAGCCGTTACTTCAGGAAGGGCTGGGGCTTTGTCACCCCTGCCCCACTTTGGCCGGGACAGCCCACTTTATTTCCCAGTTTTCTATATTCCAGTCTCCTCTAAAATTGTCCTTTGATAAATAGTCCCTGCTGCTTTATAAAAAGTAACAATTCATATTTTCTGTTTCTGGCATGGTGCCTTTGTGGTACCTTATCCAGTATGCACACGTCTGTGTGCACACAGACATGGAGAGATTGCGTTGGCCCACACCTGGGGTGGTATGGGCACGTCTGTGTCCAGGGTGAGTGATGAGCGACACAAGCAGCCTGCCAGCAGAGCTGTGGCCAGCGACTGAAGGGTCAGCCGGGTTCCTTCCCCCTCCCAGCGCCGTCAGCCCTTTCGCTGCTCGCGTCCTCTCTCCGAGGAAGTAACCTGCTGGAGTAACGTCAGAGCTCGATCCCGAGTCATGCATAGAAATTGGTACATTTTAAGTAACACTTTGATATGTCTGTTATAGATGAGTTTATTACTTAGAGGACTTGGCTTTAGCTAAGTTTAGGATATTTATTAGGTGGCTTTTATTTGGGTTGACTAGTCATTGAGTAATTGAGTTATCCAATGTGAAGAATTTTAGTAAACATTTAAAAATGTTCATTCACTTTAAAAATAAGTAATTCGTGGTCCTGACTCTGAAGTTGTTTCAGGCTTTGCTCCCCGTGGGCAGCCCCTGGTCATTCCTGACGCCATGCCGGGCACAGCTGAATTGAAACTGCATCTTAGGTCCTGAGGGGTTACTGGTAAATATTTCCCTGGATCCATGTAGTTAGTTAGTATGGAGTAATGACTTTCTCTTAAGGTTGGCACCCCCTTACTGCCTGTAACAGTGAGTCACGTGTGCAGTTGCAGGGAATTTCAGGAAACACTAGGATGAAATGCTCTTGGACGAAAATCGCAGATCAGTGTGGTTAATTGGATCACGAGATTTCGCTCCACTGGGCAAGGAGCAGTGCTTTGGGGAGACCCCGTGGACACCCCCCAGAGCCAGGCCCCCGGCAGCGGCGAGGAACCGAGGGGGCAGACGCCCCACTGGAGCCTCCGTGTGGTGAGGAAGGGAAAGCTCAGCCGCAGCCGCGACTGCAGGAAGCGGGAGAACAGGCCGCTGCTTTTGCTTCATGTCTCGTCCCTCTCAGGTGTCCATCATCTGCGTGCTTTGTCTTTCCCAAGCATCACAGGAAAGACCTCACTAGGAAAAAATGTAAACAGACTGAAGCTCAGTGTGTATCAACAGACGAAAGTCCAGCGGTCTCTGTCTCCTGAAATGTTCTCGTCTGTATCCGGTAGCAGTGCCTCGGCCTCTGACCTTGTCACAGGCGCACTGTTGCCCCCTCTCCTTGTGTTTTCAGTGTGTTTCTTGGAAAAACAAAATGTGTGGGTGGTTTGTAAATGAATGTTCTGATTTTTTTCCTCTTTGCATTAATACTTTGCTTTTTACGTGTCTCTAGGATGTTGTCAGTCGCCTCACAAAACAAGTTTTTGCTCACTGGTAGTGTTTTTCCCTTCAGTGTCATGTCAGCTTAGTAGGAGTGCTTTTTCGTTTCTGGGAAAAAACACTTCAAAATAAAGGCAGATTTCTGAAGAAGAAAACTTGCAGAAGAACAGATTTCATCCTCATTGAGCGATGAATCTTACTCTGGGTACATGTCACGAGAGGGAGGACCCCTCTGGCTGTCGCACTTCCTTGCCTTGTCTAGTTGTCGCAGCGAAGCTCTGCCGCCAACCCCCGAAACCGAAATCCTCGGTGCTGGCTGTTGCCGAGTCTGGCGCTCAGGCAACATGCAAAGAGGCTTCAGAAGGAGAGAGTGCTGTGAGTCAACCCGTGCGCTCCACCGGTTTGCAATCCTTTTTGTTTGTTTTATTGTGTCCTTCAAGATTTCTCCAGTATCGCTGCCTTCTGAAACTTCTTTGAGGTGGATTAGATCGGGAGCTTTCGTTGTCTTCGCCAATCCTGCTTCCTGGCATTGAACTTAGTAGCAACATTCAGAGCCAAATGCCTAGAGGTTGAAGGAAAAGTCTGTATGAGAGGTTAAACAGCTCTACCGTTTTTGTTCGGTGGATTTTTGGTGTCTCGTGTTACGTTTCAGGGTTTTGGGGGGTGGTTGGTTGTGTGAATTGATTTAAATATGTCATCGTTGCGTCAATATGATGTGGAGGTAGGACAGGGAAAAATCACTGACCGTTATGCAGAAATTGTTCAAGTAAACCAGTGTGGGATGTTAAGACTATCCATTAATTGGTGGGGTTAGGGTTGCCATTTTATTTTTATAAATATCTATTTTTTTTCTGAGTGTGTCTGAGTCCAAGAGGGGGCAGTTTTTACTTTAGACTAATCTGTAAAGATTTTTTGAAAGCTGTAGCACTAGCTGAATCTCGATACCCTGCCTTAGGGCACCCATTGTAAACCTTTGTTTTTCTAAAATAAATTAATTGAAAATGTGTAATTGTTTATTTTTACTACTTACAGTTTCTTCTTTTGTGACATGAATAATTCTCCAAAGAGGACAGCAAAGACTGATCTTTCACAAAGCACTTTTTTTTTCCTTTTATGTTGTAACTTGTTTGTAATAGAGACAATTTTAGAGTTTGAACAGGCTTCAGAAACACAACATTCTAATCTAATCCCCTTGTATATGAAGAACCTGAGGTGCATAGGTTTGGTACCTCGTGATTATTTTTAAATATTACAGTGTTTAAAGTTAGAATAATTAAATTTGAGTTCTTGATCAACTGCTAAGTTGTGATCTTGAACACAGCACAGCCAGTCCTCCTTTTCACTGTCCCATGTGGGACGGGACACTAAAGTCCCAAGATTTTTTAAAAAATAGCTTCAAATGGGGAGAGTATTATGAGAAAAACAAAACTACACAAATGTTAATTTTTTAATTTATATTTCACGTGTTACACCATGGGCATATCTCAATGAGAATTGCTCTGGTGCGGGGATAACAGCTAAAAAGTCCACCCACGACTTGGGAACGTGTACAGAGTAGCTGATTAGAACGGGCTGCTTGTGATAAGAGTGCAGAGCATGTTCAGCTGTGTGTGAATTCCACGGGAGTGTGACTCCCCCCTGTCCCTGCTGAGCGGCCATGTCGCGTTGCGTGTGGGAGGCCCCTGTGTCACTGCCTGGGCCCCAGGCGTTGCTTCCTCATTTACCTGCATCAAGTTGGCGACTCAGCCTCTGCTCCCATGTTTGTAATCTGGGGAAGACGCCGCCACCCGTGCCGTCGGGTTATGAAGGTGGCGGGAGGAGCACGCAAGGCATGTTTGGAATGTGACCGGCACGTAGCAACAGCTGCAGAATTCACTGTAACATGTATTTATCCAGTGTAGTGTGTTTCTCTTCTCCCTTCTTTTGAATTTATATAAAAGCAAGGGTATTAAGAAGGTAAAATTCTAATATGTTATAATTTGCCTCTCTATAATTTAAAGTTCTTACATTTTGGATGGAAATGAAGTTTTTTTTAACATTGAAATTGCACTTGGTTACAAATACTTAGGCTCACAAACATTTCTGAAAATCCTTTGACGTGTGGACCTTTAATAAAAGTAAGCTAAAGCAGATAAAAGTATCCAGTGGGGTTGTGTGTGAATAGTTAGTTATAAAAGTGATTTAGACATAGATTTGAAACAGTGGATATTGAATAAAGATAGGAAAACCATTTGATTTTCCTGCATGTCTCTCCGACAATAGTGAGAAGCCCTCAGCTTTTCTCTCAGTCTGCCTCCTATAAACTGAAAGGGTTTTTGAACAGTGAATGAAAAAGTGGCAATTACCTTCTTGCAATTTACTTTCTCAGCCTGTGTATGGGGTGTCTTCTGTGCACTGCCGAGGGCACAGTGGTGAACAGCCGTCCTAGTCTCAGTCCTCGTGCTGTCCTAGGTCACTGTTGCCAGTACTCATTTTTTTCTTAAAATGCTCTGTTGTGAGCCTTGTACTTCTCAGTTCTTAGTTTCTTTCTCCTAGAATGTTCTTCAACATAAAATTGTTGCTATTAGATCTTTGGGGTCTTCTGGACTCAGGACGATACAGAGCAGGTCCGCTTTCTTCAGGTATATGAGAGGGTCCGATTTACGCAGCACGTCTGCCACCGTGACTGTACTGTCGGTGGATGACGGAGTGCAGTTCAAGGTAAGAGGAAACTCAGCGAAAGGCGGGGTCTCCAGATAGGACAGGCTGACCTGGGAGGCCCAGAGGTCCCACAGTGGAAACATTTGGACGTAACAGGGACAGCCCTTTGATATTGTTTTCTTCTGTGACCAAGATTCTGTGAGGCCATAAATGTAAGGTCTAAAGCCTTCCTCTGTGCCCATGTCAACGACAGTCCCTTGTCTTTCCAACAAAAAAAATCCCCCAAATTTTTTCAGCTTCTATCTAGGTGGGTGGATGAAGCAGTTAAGTGAAACTGAAAATCGTGCAGAAGAAAAGGTATCATTCACTCCCTTCCTTTCACATGAATCTAACATCACTGTCTTCATTACTGTTGTCACTTGTTTTAGGGACCTTGGTTGATTCCATAACCGACCACACGGGCAGCTTGTGTTTTTTCTGTTCCCCTACTTTAAATTCCCACTCTCACATTCTAAATCTGCCAATAAAGAGGGGGCCCACGGAACCGCAGGCCCCCACCCTCGACCCCAATGAATGCAGAACCCCAGGCCCGGCCCTGCGTGCTCTCTTGACTCAGGGCTTTGCTGTGTGCCCCTGGCAGGCCTTGTGTGCTGCAAGGCCTGTCAGTGTTAAGCTCCTCTTCAGGGCTTCCCGTCTCCCGGGGCTTATCCTGGAGGGTGTCTTGGAAGTAGGTGGGAGCTGTCAGGCAGGCCCAGTTGCAACACTGACTCAGGAGGGTTGGTGCCTGGGAGGCCCGGCAGGCGAGTCGCCCTCCCTCAGGAAACACTAGGACCCTATTGTGGTCCTTAGAGCTCACTCTCATGCTAGGTCACCTCCTCCTTCACGCCTTTGCTAACCCTCCCGTCTAAGACCTGCTGGCCTCCAGCTCCCCACAGCCCATTCACCCTGGCGCTTTTTCACAAGCACTTTTTTAGTAACTTTGTATATTAATTGCTTACTGCCTGCCTAGCCCGTCAGATCCCAAATGTAGGCTCTGAATGATCAGAGGCGTCCCTCCCCCCACCCCAGGCCATATTCCCAGCTCTTCCAACACTGTTGGCATGAAGTGTGCATTTGACACGTATTTGTAGAAGGAATGAATAAAGGAGTAATTGAATATATTTATATAATGATGTGTTTATCACTAGTGTGTTAAGATTCGAAGGTTTCTGAGTTTTACAAAATCAAAAGCATACATTTTATTTTAATGGAAGATTTTAAATGCACGTTCTAGCAGTATCTAAATGTTTAATGATTAAGAACAAGAAAGATAAGTAACATGAAAGTGTCTTAAACTTTGGAAATATTTTGTTTTAATATGGGAGATTTTTGTATTATTTAACGTAGACTCTAAAATCTCAAAACCCGTGCAATCATTAAAATAAGGCTAGGTAAGGGATCAAGAATTGTGGAACTTTTTTTGGTAACCAGATATTCTCCATCCTTTAAATACTGTGGGAAGAATTCCCGGGTGGTACAGCTCAGTGGATTGAGTGTCAGCCTGCAAACCAAAGGGTCGCTGGTTTGATTCCCAGTCAGGGCACATGCCTGGGTTGCAGGCCAGGTCCCCCGTAGGGGGCCTGCGAGAGGCAACCGCACTTTGATGTTTCTCTCCCTCTCTCCCTCCCTCTCTGTCTAAATATAAAATAAATAAAATGTTTTTAAAAAAACACTGTGGAAAGATAAATTATTAGCTCTTTTGCAAATGTCAGTCTAAACTTGTTAGCCTTTGTGTTAGTAATTACTGCATTTAAAGTCAACGATTCTCAACCAGTGGTGCTTATGAGAATTACAAGAGTACTGATCACCTGAGATGATTTATAAAAAAACACAGAGACCCTAGAAAGTCTGTTTGGTTGGTCTCGGGGGAACTTCTGCTCGAAGCCAGGGCAAGCAGAGAAACAGCCTTCCTTCCCCAGTCGATCGTGGTGTGTACTCCAAGTTGTGCAGCAATGGTTTAAACGATTATTAGGAGTAAAAGTTTCAGTGCCTTTGAGAAAAGTTGTATTTTCCGTGATTTCCTGGCGAGTGTTTAGAGGTCAAACATGGTACAAGGGCATGATATGCTTCAATGGCCCCGTCATGGGCCTTGGCCGTGGCTGGCTTCGGGAAAGCGGCTTTTATTTTTGAAAGCAAGAATCTAGGTTACGTCCAGCTGGGATGATTTACCTCTTTTCATTCTACCAGCCTTCCTCCAGAGATTGGAGCAGTGGCTCAGGGACAGAGGTCAGCCTTTGCCGCTGGGGACCTGCGTGATGGGGCGGCAGCAGGGAGGCATGAGCGGTCAAAGGTCACGCTGCTGGCTTTGTCCTCATGAGTCATTTGTGTAGAAAACAAAGTTTAAAATACAAGAGCGTGTCCCTTGTTTTGCTTCTTTCTTCTACACTACCTAGTGTAAAATAAGGGTTCACGTGACCAGTAACAGGTCCCCAATATAAAACGCATGCCAAGATAACGGAAGATGAAGAGCCCCGGGAGAACCGAAGCACAGGCCTGTAGGAGGGCATTTCTGCCCAAACATCTTGTGGTCAGGTACAGTTCGTTTATAGATCACTGGGTGCTGTGATCAAAAGCCCTTTCTTTCCTAAGGAACCAGATTGTGTAACTTCTGATTGTAGAATACTAAAATGAAAAGGAGAGAGGCCGGAGTCCCCAGGCTTTGGTGGAGCGACGCCTGTCAGAAAGAGACAAGGGACGTGGCTTTAGCTCCCATCACTCTGCCTTTAGTCTTCTATGTTCTGGTTTTAAAAAAAAACACATTATAAAGGCCTCATTGTATCTACTTAGTCGAAAAGGCAAAGCAAATAAGGAAAAATGTTTACAATGGGCGATTTTAAGTAATCATTGTACCCTTCACTGGGCATCACTAATTGTACTATATTCTTACACCTTTTATGTCAATGTGACAAGTTATGTTTGGGGAGTTCAAATCACAGTGAATTCTTGTTTCATTGTGATAATCTTGAATAGACATCATGAGATTTTTTAAACTATCAAGTATGCTAGAAATATACATCGTACTTTTGGATAAAATGTACGGGCAGCAGAGTATACATGGATTTTTAGATGTATTATGTTTCAAATAACTTAGATGGAGAACGGCTTTATGCAAAATGAAAAACTTAATGCCAAAGATTCACATGAAAAGTTTGAACAAAATTCATTCATGGAAATTTTAAAAAGGCTTCTACTATTGATAATAAATGAACAAATCATGTTCAAAAGCTGTGAGTACAGATCAGAAGTTTCACCCCTTTCATTCACCTTGGTAAATAACAAATATATAAGCAGACATTTGTTAAAATTTTTTAGGAAAGTATTTAAATATTGTCTGACTACTGTCATATATATACATATATATTCTGTACAGCATGTATAGATTTTCTATATATGTATATATCAGAGTATCACTAATTTTGAACAAAAAGAATAGCCTAATTCATTAATATCACCTTTTTCAAATAATGAGGAAAAATCAAGATCTCAGGTACCTACTTAATTGTATTAGTTAATCACCTACTCAGATCAGAACTTTCCTGTCCATTCTTCCTAAGATTTATTTTTTAGAGGAGCTTGCTTTTTGATAAAATTAAATGTTGCTAATCATTGCTCCCTCCTCTTATAAACCAGCTGTTACTAGACATGAGGACCCTTGTTTAACATAGTTTCTTAAGATCTCAAAGCTAAAATGTGATGGTCACCGAAACTCATTGCTTTCCCATGGCTCCCCAGTAACACTCAGTGTGGCAGCCCTTGGAGTTGTCCTCGGCAGACGGTTCTCCCATCCCTCCAATTCTCCTTCTTGGCTAACTCAGGACATGCAGTCTCCTCTTCAGTGATTTTATCACTGCCTTATCCTAAAACTGTGTTTCATTTCCATCACTAAATACACCTGTTTTGTTCGTCTACCTACTCCTCCAATGTTTTGTTCCAGAAAGAAACTCTGAATACAAAAGCCTTAATCACTTTTGAAGAGGTAATGAAATGTCAAACGAGATCCATCAAGTTAAATTCACTTGTTAGTCTGTTTAGTATCTAGTTGAATGAATCAACGAAAGAACCAGGCCAGCCATCACCTGATCACACTGAATCAGGGGTGTGACCAGGGCTGTCCCACATGCTGTACAGGACACAGCAAAATCCCGGTGTTAACCCTCACAGGGCTTGCAGTCTATTCTGGGAGGTGAGAGAAACAGAAAACAATGTGATATTTAACTGCTACGTGACATGAATGGACTCCGAGTGTAATAGTAGCTTGTGGAAATTTGAAAACAATTTATAACTTCCGGTGATTATGCTTTTGAATCGTTTTAGAATAATTAGATACTTGAGACAGAAATGCAATCACCCAGGCTTACGAATGAGCCCAGCCACGTGAAATAAAGGCTGTGTCCCGTCACACGGGGGCAGAAAGCAGCCAGAACGGGTCCAAACGGGAGCCTTCCCACTGTCGTTCCGTCGCGACCTCCTGAAGAGCCCCGTGGACCACAACAGTAGGGTGGGCTCTTGGAGTGAACGTAGGCTCTCAAATGGCTGTCGGCATTTACATGACCCTTGGGAACAGGAAAGACATCCAGGATCGCAGAACAGAAGTCAGGCAGGTGACAAACCTGTGATGCAGGTTCTAAGTGAATCAGTGTTCACGGTGGGGGGCTTATGTGGAGAATAAGGGTAAATAACACTCTACTTACAAATGGCAGCTGATACCAAGGGTAATATTGTGTCATTGACTTCCCCTGAGCACCCGAGATGAACTGCTTTATACTCTAGGTGCACATATAAGAAAACGGTGCCTAACAATGCTACAGGCAGCACGACTCACAACTGTTATATTTCTGAAAGCGAACTTATTGAAAACCCCCCGAACCTAAATGCGCACTCTCTCAACCCAGGTTTTTATTCTTTCTGTCGCTGCAGATGAAACATGACTCTCTCGAGGGACCCAGAGTCCATGATGTGATATAAAAGAAGAAAAAAGATGTCACAGAATCTGAGACATCCTCAGCGGATCAGTGACTCCCTGACAGTTCTGCTCCAGCAGAAAGTTGGCTTCAGAACGTTGAGTGCCCCGGATAAGGCTTGGCAGTTTTACATGAATAATAATAAATATAAATTGTGAAGAAAGTTACAGTGATCTAATTCACATCACACTATTTATTCCAAAGATTTCCACTTGGTTGAAATATGAATTCTCTGAATAAAACTGTCAGACCGATAATGTTCAAGGACATCCCACCTGGTCTGTAATTTCTTCTCCTGAGTGATGTATAGAAGCAACCAGAAGGTAATCAAGTACCTTTGAAATATAGTTACTCACCAGAAGCATGATAGCCAAGAAAATAAAAATTATAAAGCACTTAGCAAGTCCGGAACACTACAGGCACGCTAAGTGATGAAGCCAAGCCAGCCAGGTGGGTGGCCACTGTTTGTTAAGCAGTTCAGAAAGAGCTTCGTTCTTTAAGAGAGGACAAAATGGGCAGCAGTAGTTAAATTCTAAGCGAATCAGTGTGCTACAGAGAGCAGGTATGCGGGGCGTGTCCGTGGGCCTATTTCTGGCTTTACCTATGATCGTGCATGGAAAGGAACTGAGCAGTTCCAGGTACTGCATTTGAAAACTGTATTACGAATAAAGTGGGTAGTTGAAGTGAGTTCACCTACACGACATTCGTCATCCATTCTATACCCGGTGCTATGCCTGGTAACTAGAATACAAAGAAAAGATTTAGACATTAGGGGTCCCTCTCAGTCTTGGGCCAGGAGCCATACGTGGAGAAATTCTAGTCGAATATAGTTAAGCCTGTAAGAAACCAGGACAAGTACCCAGCCTGCACCTGGACCCGCGCTCAGGGAGCAGACCTGGAATCGAATAATGCCTTTGGGCTTGTCTCTGGGGGTCCAGGGGCTGGCTCGCTTACCCAGCCAGAGTTCAGATTGCTGAAAGCATCATGCCTCAGGGGGATAATTTCGAAGGTCAGAAAATACTGTCACCAGTCTTAGAATAAATTGTGAGAAGCTTTTATTGACAAACCGTTGACCCAGCTCCAAAACCAAATCTGGAATTATAGATTGTTAATATTCTGGTTGCTTGTGTGACTTAAGCAGCTTCTCAAAACTAAGCATTTTATAAAAAGTAGAAAGAACCCCCACTATTGTTGGTATACAGCAGAGAGGATCTTTTGTGCTCAAGATATAATAGTGCTTTTTCCCTAGTATCACCTCTGCAGAGTCCTACAGTGACACGCTGCATAGCTTCTTAATAACTTGGCCATTGAAATATGTTTTCTCGACCTTCTGAAGAGGAAAAGAATACTGTTTGAGGTAATTCCTTAATATTTAACTAAAAATCTCCTAATTGTTAATAAATGGTAAATAATTCTTATAGCTTGCCGTATTTCAATTTTTTCTCTCTGTATCCTGGAGCCTGAGGTGATAATGAAATAGATTGTTCTCTTATAGCCCAATTAATAAATATATAATTTAATTTTAGTGTTTTATCAATGAAAGTGATCAATATTTGATTATTCTGGCCCTGGTCTTAAATCATAAAAAAACTCATTCTAATAACTTTTTTTTCTTAAGCTATGCAATTATTTCAGTCTTATTATTTGCCAGTCATTATGATCCTCCTTGTAATTTTAGGATCAGCTCTTGGCATCTGATTAATTAAAACCAGACATGCAGCTTAGGTTATTTTCAAGAGGAAAGGGACTCTCTGGCGTGCTAAAAATTTCCTCCTGTTGTTTATACTTATTTTTAAAAATGGAATCCTGGCGGCAAGTAATACCACAATCTGTAAGTAATGACCTGTTGGGATGGCTGGAGGGGGGCAAATTGACGGCGATGATTATAATCAATAGTGTGGGAGTCAGTAACGTTACATGAATTATTTAGTTTTATAGTTCTTCCTTAGGAAAAAAAAATCCCATGGTTGAGCACACAAACGTTCTCATTACATCCTGTCACTCATCTCTAACCGCACATTATTGGGTGGTTATTTAAAGAAAGATTTTATCTGGAGGGAAAATGTACCAACTCGGTGACTCTCCAATAAAACATAGCAAAACTCTGAAAGAGCAAGTTTCCAGGGACAAATCAACTCCCTTGGCTCCTCGGGGAAGTTTATTATCTCTAAGCCGTGCTGAGCAATATTTCTTAACTAAAATGGGAGCTCTGCACAGATCCTCAAAGAGTAGGCAGGATCCAAGGAGTGACGCTAACCGAAAGTATCCTGACCTGTGGGTGATAAGCTCTATTGAGGGTTATGAATTCATTATGCGTGAGCAAACCCGAGGTGGCCAGCCTTCGGCTATTCATTCCACCCCAGCTCTCCAGCCAGCGCAGAGCATTCTGAGAACCCAAAGGAGACATAAGAAGACCAGTTAAGAAAGACAACTGCCGATCTCATGTGTGGAATGCGAATGATCTGGATTTACAAAAACAGATTAGATGATGGTGACTGGGGGCTGGGAGGTGGGAGAATTGGGGAGATGGTGTCGAAGGGTACAAACCCTTAAACCAGTAGATAAATAAGTCTTGGAGATTTAATGCACAGCACAGGGATTAAGAATATTACTAGGTTGGTCTTTTCCAACCCACCCCCTGGTGACCCACCTTGTAACAGCGTGTTTATTCCCTAATCAAGCTAGTAAGTGATTCTACGTTTGTTTCCCCTAAAAATTAATCTCTGCTAGTATACATGAATTTGTAGTTAAAGGCAGGATATTTTTATACTTCCATGTATTATATCCTTCTGATTTGCTGCATCGCTCATAGAGGGAGTGCAATTCAATATTTTAATCCTGTTTGATAATCTATGTTAGCTGATATGGTAATTTGGTATTTTTATATTTATTAGAATAGTGACGATCATTAGTCTTATTGATATTTACTTGATATTCTCTGTTACTTTTTCTTGTTTAATATCATTCCTTTCATTTCGGTCCTTTGTTCAGTTGTTAGAATTTTCCCACTTCTTTTTGATCCCTCCAACGGTCTTGGAAACACAAAGATATTAATTCAAATATATGGTTATTTTAAAAAAAGATTAGATGGAGAATCTTATCTTGATATACCAATATATATGTAATTTCATAATTTTAGATCAATGGAATAGTTTTGGAGAAAATACAAAGTATCAAAAATAGAATAAAATATGTCAAACTTATAGAGCCAAAAATCATACAAGGTATTTAAGAAGTATTCTAGTTTGACCTATAATTTTGGAAATTGGCTTAATTAACTTGAAGGGAAATTTCTACCAAACTTTCCATTAATTAATTTTCATGTTATTAAGTCTTCCAGATGATATAAAAGGGTAGAAATGTTCTCAGTCTGATATGTGATGCTGGCATACCCCGAACCCCCAAACTGAACCAAAAACAAAATTAACAATATAATAAATGTAGCCCACGCTTAATTGCGAAGAAAGAGATAAATCCACTCCTGCATTTAAAGAATTACAAAGTGGCAAAATAAAGCGTATCCCATTCATCATTTTCTCATCCCCTGAAGTAACCTAAGCCCCCCTAACTAATTTGTGTAAACACTTCGTCCTGTTGCTCCACCACCTGCTCGGTGAGTGAGCGATTCCTTCCTGAGTGCTCCGTAACCCATATACGTGCTTTCACATCACTCTGTTTGACTTCTAAATGGTGATTGGAGAGCCTACCCTTAGTTCCTGTATTTTACATGATATGTATGTGTATTTATTTTCCTGAAAATAGAAACGAGTTGAGGATAAAGCTACATTTCTACATGCTTTTGAATCACAATTCCTTGCACTGGTCGTGAATATAGTATAGACACTCGAGTCGTGCTTGTTGAGTTTAGCTGTTTTGAGAGTTAACAAAGGAAAATATGTAGTTTAAAAAAGTCACAGAAAACATAAAGAGGAGAGGGGATAAGAGTTGATGGTGATCAGCCCCCTAAGGACATGGGACTCAGGTGTGCACATCAGTACCTGAAACTTCATTAATGTTCAAGTGAGTAAGTGAATATTATGCCAGCGTGAAAGTAAAATGATTTTCTTCTCCCATCCATTGCCCATGAAGCATTAACCACAACTAAAATCATTGTGCCTTTGTGTCACAACTTTTATCAGAAGATTTTCCCACTCCCTTCATTGGGAGGAGCTGGAAAGTGTGAAAATGGCGGGAAACAAGATGTATTCCCTTCATTTCTGAATGTCATTATGTCTGAGACCCACAAAAAACATGATCCTTTTTTTAGCCTCGATCTTAAGTACTTCTTTCAATGTGCTATGATGCTGTGGGGTTTTTAAAAATTAATTTGTCCGGCAATTTTAGATTTACAGGAAAGCTGAACGAGAGGTAGAGTCTCCAGGTAACCCCTCTCCACCATCTCCCCTAGAGACTTTCCACTATTATTAACATCTTGGATTAATGCTGCTCGTTTGGGACAATTAAACCAATATTGATACATTATCACATCCACACTTCACATTAGGCTTCACTCTTTGCCTTGTGCATTCTATGAGTTTTAACAAATGTATAATGACGTGTATCCACCATCAATGTATCAAGCATAGTGTCACTGCCCTAAAAATCCCCCATGATCAATCTTCTTTCTCCCTGAGAAAGGAAGGTAGCAAATAAGCCTGTGAAAAGCTGATCCTTGGCAACCGCTGATTGTTTCGTTTGTTTTTTTTTACTGTCTCCATAGTTTTACCTTTTCCAGAATGTCATATAGTTGGATTTCTGCAGTATGTAACCTTTTCAAATTAGCTTCTATCACTTAGCAGTGTGCATTCAGGGCTCCTCCACATTTTTCTTTCATTGCCTTGATAGCTTGCTTTTTATTGCTGAATAACATCACATTGTCTGGATGGACCGCAGCTTGTTACCCATTCACCCACTGAAGTTGCTTGTAAATTTTGGCAATTACGAACAGAGTTGCTGTAAAATTTCAGTGCAATTTTTGTGTCAACATAAGTTTTCAACCAATTTCGGTAAATGTCAAGAAGCACAAGTGCTGGATCAAATGGTAAGAGTGCTTTTAGTTAGTTCTGTGGGAAGTGGCCAAACCATCTTCCGAAGTGTCTGCACCCTGTTGCTCTCCTCCCTACAGTGAGCGAGAGTGTCTGCTGCTCCACAGCCTCATCAGCACTTGGTGGTGTCGGTGCTTTGGGGTTTAGCCATTCTAATAGGCATGGAGTGGCACTTCAGTGTTGCCCTATTTTACAGTTTCCTAATGACATATGATATCGAGCACCTTTTCATAGGCTTGTTAGCCACCTGTGTATCTCCTTCGGTGACGTGTCTGTTCAGATCTTGTCCATTTTTAAACTGGGTTGTTTGTTTTCTTACTGTTGAGTTTTAAAAATTCTTTGTATATTTCGGTTACCAGCTCTTTATTATGTATGTGTTTAGCAAGTATTTCCTCCCAGTCTATAAAGGTTTGTCTTTATTTCTTAACAGTGTCTTTCATAAAATAGAGCTGATTTAATTTTATTTTTTAAATGATTAAGACAACATTTTATAGCAATTTTAGGTTCACAGAAAAATGAGATGACAGCACAGGGATCTCCTAAGTACCCCTGGAACTGGGAACTTTCAAATAATGGACTTTCAAACAATGTAACTGGTAGACAAGCGTGGTTTAGACCTCAGGCCATATCTCATAGGGACGTGACGCGGTCCACCGAGTTAGCAAGTGCTGGTCTGCAGAAGCATGAGCCCACGCTAATGGCCGTGCATGTCTGTCTGTTTTCCCTTGTTCTGGTTTTCCTTCATCAGCAAAATGAACTAATTAGGGTATTACTCGAAAATTGGCTTCAAGCCCATGTTTGTTAGAAGTTATTGGTTGCAATCTTACTGTTTCCTTTTTCTTTTTTCTTTCTGGATCAATTCCGCATGAACTTTTTATATTCATTAACTCTTGGTGTGACTGGAAGCAGGAAAAAACCTATTGGAAAAGACCCATTAATTTTCTTACTGTTTTTCCATCAGGAGAAAATGCCATGTTGTGAGGCAAACTTGAAAACTCACACTAAATTAAGGAAGGACCCTTACTGAGGTATATCAATGTAACCGTACCTGTATCTTATCAGAGAAGCTGAAGATTGAACCATCTAAACCTTCAAGTATTAAAAACATGCAAAATAGAGCCAGCAACATAAGCTAGTCCCTTCCAGCTGAATGCATTTTATTTGCAAAGTGTATAAAATGTTTTCACATTCTGAAATCATTTTCAGATATTCAACAATTTCCTGAAATGGTTAGCAGTTCCTTTAAAGAGGTAATCACCAGCCCTCGAGCAATATGACATAAAAATATGTATATACAAGGACTATTTTCAAAGGGCAGAATACAAATAGATCTGCTTATGTTGCACACATCATCAAACAATCGCTGTTTTCTAATACGTGCTCTGCTGGGGAAAAGCAAAGGCACACAGTTCTAGTCCATTCCATGAAATATTTTGGATGACTCACTCCAATCTCAAAACTTCTGAAATGAATAATACATGTAAGGGCAATTACAGATGTAAATACTCATATGTATTCATACCATTTAATTTTAGTTACCATGTGTTGAGCTTTCTGTTTAGAACGAGCAGGAACTGTAGTCTCTTGATGCACGTAGTTAACGAACTCTTTGTTTTTTAATAGGATGATAGCAGAAGTCTCCTGAGGTTTCCAGGAAAAAATCATCTATGTGAACAGAAAAAAATCTGTAACGTGATTTTGTCATTAAATGGTTTCTCTCTGTGTTTCCACATCTATGTGTACCTTTTATAATTGCATGATCCTGCCATATACTTTTACCCCTAGGGAAGAACTATTTCTGTCTTTCATGTGAATATGGTCCCAACTAAGGCTCCAACATTCGTCATGGCTGTTAAGAAAGTGCCATTTGGACTAAGATGTGGCTCAGTCCTTGTGTTAGTCTGCAAAAGCTGGCATAAGAAAGCAACACAGCCTGGGGAGTTTCAACAACAAATTTATTTTCTCCCTGTCCCGGAGGCTTGAAGTCTGAAATCAAGATGTCGGCGGTGTTGGTTCCTTCCGTCAGCCATGAGGGTGGGGTCTGTTTGGGCCCCTCTCTTCGTGTCTTGGAGACTGCCAGGTTTTCCCTGCATCTCCATCTCATCATCCTGTCTCTAGCTTTCTCCAAAGCTTCCTCTGCTTACAAGGACACCGGTCATATTGGATTAGAGCCCACCCTGGTGACCTCATCTTAACCGAATTACCTCAGCGAAGACGCTGTCTCCAAACACTGTCACGTTCCGGGGTGCTGGGGGTTAGGGTGTCAACATATGACTTTCCAGCTAGGCTATTGTTGCAGGGGACTTGTATGTAATCTCTGGATAGGATGTGGCATTTTTGACGCCACTCTGGAATTATTTTTTCTTCCTGGTGAAGCGTAACACTAGTAGGTTATCTGTTGCTCTTAAACATGATTGGCATCTTCTTTATGCACTTCCTTAAAACACAATTACATGTAGACTCTGAGATGAACACAGTCTGCACATGACAGTTTAAAACCCCTTTGTTTAGGAACCGGCTTGATTCCGTGTTGGGTCTGTATGTCTTTAATGAGAAGCTTTGCGCTTTATGTTTCCTTAACACAAGAGAAAGTACTAAGGGGATTTTACTGTGGGTCATCAGTTTCTTCTCTTGGAAAGGAATATAATATGAATAAACCCTATCAATTAGCCACAAAAATACAACTAACGGAAGTTGGATGCCCTTATCAATCGTCAACCATGATATGAAATCCTGGCAACCTAGGTTATTCATTATTGTTACTAGTAATAATAACTCACTCCCTGTAATAACTTGGGTATTTTTTAATCCCTGCCATCCTCATTCTTTCTTATATTCGAATCTATTTACTTATTTGTTTGTTTGTTTTTCCAGTTTTATTATGGTATAATTGACGGAAGTGTAAGGTATTTAACATGGACCACATGGTGATTTGATCTATAAAACATTGTGCCAGGATCCCCCATCAAGTTCATTAACACATCCATCACCTCACACACTTACCTTTTTAATTTTGATGACACTTCTACTCTCTTAGCCAGCTGTAATTATACGATATGGTGTTACTAAGTGCCGGTACCATGTTATACATTAGATTCTTGGAACCTAGTCTTCATTTCATAAGCGAAAATGTATACCCTTTTACGAAACTCTCCCTATTTCTCTACCTTTACCCCCACTTTCTGGTAACTACTTTTCAACTCTCTTTTTCTATGCGTTTGACTTTTTAAATATTTTTTGAGATTACACATATTAGTGACATGGCTTATATTGTATTAAAATCTATGAAATAGTAATGATTTCATTTTACAAGTGAAGAAATTGAACCTCGGAGAAGCTCATTGGCTCATCCTGTCCCACACATGTTGAGACTTGAGTTAGATGTGTCTAACTCCAAAGGTTTATGCTCCACTTAGCACAGCCTCTTGTCCTCCAGAGTCCTCTGTTTAGTTGGGGACAAAAGATACAGGTTTGAGTTACAATTGTGTTACTATGCTGTGTTAAAACTGTAAGTCACCATGCAAGGGCCGATCTTATAATCCACAATGTCATATAAAGTTTCCAAACAATTTCGCTAATTGTCATCTGTCTTTGGACTTTGGCTGGGATGTTTACTGAGATGTGAAGAATTTCTGTTTTTGACTCATGTGAGCCTATCTCTTCTTTCCTGCTTCTGGTGTGGTGGTGGTGTGGTGTGTGTGGACTTCCGTTCAGAGAGTGGCTTTTCTGAACACACATAATGTTGTAATATTTAAAACTTAAAGTCAAGTTGAAAACAATATAAATATGATATATAAGTGAGTACAGTTTGCAAGAAAATGCCAAAACCCACAAAGAAAATTAGTTACACTCTAAGATTAGAATGGTATGCAAAAACGGTACATGAGTGAACTATCCTTGAAATGCCTAGGAGGAAAAAAGGAACTGAAAATAACCACTATACCTCCGAGGTCCTGTGAAGTTAGCTAACGGCAGAATATGTTAAAACTATAAATCACTCCACCAATGCCAAGCGTTATAACTCACAATGGCAGATGGAGGTGGTGCGTTGAGACGGATTCTGCCAGTGGGTCAGCGTGGGCTGATTATGCATTTCTGGCAAACGCCGTGGAAATAAAAATGGAGGTAAATCGCACTCTTCCTGTGGCCTGTTGTTGAGTCAATCAACTCTATCATCCAGTTGAGTGCAGTGAGTGACCATGTGCACAGTAGCAAAGGAGTATTTGCTGTAAATCTTTTACCCGAATTTCCCTTAGAGAGAATCTGGTGCATCGCTTCCTAGCAACACCACAGTTGTACTGAGCCCCTCTGCACACTTCCACTCCCAGCTTTGGTCTTGGCTAAGTTTTGATCATCTTCAGAAATCACGTCTGCTTTTAGAAGACGAGAATGCCCCAGTTTTACAAATGCAAAAATATATATATTACACAAATTATAGAGAAAACTTTTGAAAAATAGACAGTATTCTAGTACTTGAAATACACAAGTGACTTTCCTCAGACTATGGAAGACTACTTTGAATTGTACATTTATTTATATACAGAACTTTACTCTTTTATTTATTAAACACTTACTGAGCTCCCTGTGAGTACCAACAAGTCAGCCGAACATACAGAATGCAAAAATTTAATAATTCAGAGCTGCGCCTTGGTTGCAGTTTATTCTGGTATGTTTGTGAAAATTCTTGCATGTGTGTTTAATGCAAATCACTGTGCACTTATAAGTTTTTGTCTAAAATAACAAAAGGATGCATGAAAATTGGACAGTTCATAAAAGGATATAAAGATTTATACACAAAAAATAGCATTTTGTTCATACAAACAGAGAAATAATATAAAGGAGAAGGATAATAAATTTTTTTAACCTTGGGAATATTAATTAGTATTTGTAATATTAAGCATTTCTTTTGTATATAATACTTCCATATTTTTCTGGTGTTTTTTAATAAATGTTTAATATATACACTTTAAAACCAGGGCATTTATATTTGTGATATAGGGCAACACACAATGATTTTCAGCAGTTAAAAAAAAGAGGGCAATGAAATCATGCGTTTAGGGGCTTCTCTGGAAACCAGCACACGCTAGGAAGCCTCACATATGTACAAGGGAACCTGTAGGTCTATGTCAAACGGCTAGTAAATGTTTATCTCATGGGATTCCAGGTATCTTCCTGCTCCCTAGCGCATGAGCGCTCTCCCACCTGTGCTGTTTGTGGCCTCCCAGTCCTGCGCCTTCTCCCTGGAAACCAAGCAGGTAACTGAACGTGAAGGGAGTTTTCAAAGCATTGTCTGTCCAAGCTGCCTAAACCAGAGGTTTCCTTTTCCTAATAAACAAGATGTTCTGACCTGCAGTATTAGTCCTTTAAAGTTTTTGCAATAGAAACAGATCTTGCTCTGAAGTGCAGAAAATTGCTTTGGAGGCTGGTGATTGCCTTAAGGAAAACATCCTTGTTAAACATCAAATTAATTTAGGTTTGGATATGTTCTGTATCAAGTCATAACCACCAGATTATTTATTACATATATTCCATATAGAACATTATCCTGTAGGACATTTTTTAAACTTATGAATTTTTCCCTCTGCATAATTATTTTTCATTTTAAAAGGCCATTGTTCATTTCAGCTGATCATAAACATTTTAGGTTAATTCCAAGCTAAATGAGCCATTGGAATATAAATAATATATAGATCTTATTTTTTTCCCCTGGATAAATAATAATCTTTTCCCACATACCTATTTGACAAAGTGCCTGAGAAGCTAAATTAACAGGAGATATATATTGTACGATTCAATTTAATTTGCTTGAGGTAAAATATATTTGGAAATATAGCCATGAATTTTTAAAATATCTTTGCTCTTAAATTTCTTTAGTAATAGGAAAGAATAATTGTGTGACAGAAATCCTTGCTCCTGTATTAATGAATGAGGTGGGGCCGACAGTGTATGTGAGCATTGGAACAGTAATGGGGCTCGGGGGTTGCCCTAATACAACTACAGCACATGTTTGCACGACTGGGCTTTTACAAATGGCCCGGGGAAGATATCATCATCAATTCATTTAAAACCCACCTGTCAGGGCACTGGGGGGGGGTGTTGTTGAAACAGGCCAAAACCCTAAGAATGCACTGGGTAATGTGTCAATGCTTGTACCCCCGTCACTAAAAAGTATTGCCTTCTTGTTCCGTGTGTCTCCGTCCTGGACTATAAACTCCTCCTCAAGGAACATGACATTGTACTCTGTACACTCTTCTTCAGCCTCCCAAGCCCCTACTGGAACATTTGAGATTCATTAAGATTTGCTTAACAAATGAATGAGGGAATTGAACCTTGACGAAAACTTAATTTTAGAAGTCATTCATCGGCTCACCTCTCAATCTTGATGCCGGCCTGCTGTCTTCCTTTGTCTCTCCCTTTAAGTAGGAAGCGGCACCTTGAGGCAGAGACGTCCATTGTTCCCAACTGTGTGGTCTCCACTTTTGCTACTTCACTATGATCTCCAGTGTGTGGTGGGGCGATGAGGGCTCATGATAGGGGCTACGTTTCCCGGGCTCTCTTGCACCTCCCTGCGGCCATGCTGCTAAGTTCTGCATGTGAGATGATGTGATTTGTGCAATTTCAGGTCATGCCCTTAGGGTATCTGTTACAGCAGTGAAAGCAGTTATCTTAACTACTAATAATATATCAATCATGTATCATTTTATAAACAAACACTAAACACCAGGCTGGGGGGTTAGATACTATACACACTATCTCTAAGCCTGAGAAGATCAGAAAGGTTGACATCATTATTCCTGTCTTTCAAACACTAAAATTGACTCATGTCTATTGGCTAATTTGCCCCAAATCACCATATAGTATAAGCATATCCCAACATGGTATGAATTGACTATAAATGTGTGGATTTGTTTCTAGGTTCTCTATTCTGTTTCATTGGTCTACATGTCTGTTTTTATGCTACTATCATCTTGTTTGATTTATTGTACCTTTATAATATGTTTTGAAATCATAAACTATGATGCTTCCACTTTGTTCTTCTTGAACAAGATTGCTTTAGCTTTTTAGGGTCTTCTGTGGTTCTGTATGAATTTTAGGACAGGTTTTTCTAGTTATATAAAAAACGCCATTGGATTTTTATGGATTGGCATTGAATCTACAGATGGCTTTGGGTGGTAAGGACATTTTAACAATATTAATCCTTCCAATCTATGAACACAGGATACTTCTCCATTTATTTGCATTGTCTTCACTTTCTTTCCTCGGTGTTTACTAGTTTTCAGCATGCAGATATTTTCTGTCCTTGGTTAAATTTATTCCTAAGTATTTCTTTATGCTGTTATAAATGAGATTGCTTTCTTAATTTATTATTATTTTTGGATAGCTTGTTGTTAGTGTCTAGAAATGCAACTTGTTTTTGTATGTTAACTTTGTATCCTACAAGTTTATTGAAATTGCTTGTTAGTTCTAACAGATGAGTGCTGAAAACATTATTCTGCTCAGCCTATCCTGATATAATTTTGATTATTCTGTTTGTTTCCTACCTTAGACAGTACATTTCTCCAGAGAAGGGACAGTGTTTCTATTTATTATTCTTAGGGCTGAGCCCAAGTCCTCAAACAATAATCATTGTTAAATGAAGATTAGAGAAATCAAAGAATCCCCATATCTGTTCTTTTAAGTTAAATTGCGAGTAAACATGCCTTTATAGTCTTACATCTAATTCATTGACATTATGAATACGTTATGGATGCCATTGGGTAATTATTTTAAGGAATAGACAATGATTTCATACTGACGTAGATAATGCTAACAGTTCACATATATAATTTGGAAGTTCACACTTTACAAATTAAGTTTTTAAGAAAGGTTGAACTTAATTCGCATAGGAAAAGGTGGTACACTTCCTGCTAAATTTGTTAGAATACTGTTAGATATAGCATCTTCGGAATAGTTTAGTGAATATGTTTTCTTTTGTCTCATGAGAGAGAAGATGAGTGCACATTTTAGTGTTTTAATTCCTGACTATTCTGTGATTGTAAATAGGACTCTAACATACTTACGTGGTAGCCGCGAGTGCATGTGAGAGCGGAGCACAGACAGTGATTAAAGCACCACTGAATTCGAGTGACAACGCTTAAGCAGAGCTTTAAAAAGAAACCTTAACCTGGCATAGCCAGCTAGCAGTCCTGCTCCGTTTCTTAGATTCGAAGGTACAAAAGCACAAAGTACGACATCATTCTCATTGATTAGTACAATATACAATAACAAATTGGAACAAAGTTTCTCCAATGCGCGCGCGCGCGCGTGTGTGTGTGTGTGTGTTTTGATTCCTTGGCTTCTAATCAAAACACAATGCCTCCGGTCTAATTCAGGGGAACATTCTCGGACAGTAAACGGTCTCCATGGCATTTGCTCCACTCTGGCTTTAGTATTATAATATATTAAATGGGGAAGTGGAAAAACTCAGAGTTACACATTTTCATTGAAAATATTTTGCTTCTCGCAGTATATTTTTCAGAACTGACAGCAATAACTCGCTATTTGGGGAAAAATGCTGTCTTGAAATAAATTGTAGAGTATGAATGAAAGTCCCCCAGGCAATCCCGAGATGCCAGTCCTCACTCTCCTTTGAGCACAACTCCTGGTTGTTTGAAAGTTAATATTTAAATCTTCACCTCTCTATGTTTAATAAATTTAATGCTCCATCTTTAATATTTTAAAGTGACATTGAAATAAAGTTAAAAGCTCTCGGGGTCTTTTGTAATCAAGTGCCTTTAGTTGCAGGAGCAACAGTTATTTTATCTAATGAAATGCAAGTCCCTGCAGCAACAAAATATTGTGAGAATTCTGTTAATTTCCCAAGGAAGTGTTTCCTGTTCTACAGAGTTTTATTAATAGTCATGGAAGAAATTTATTTATCAAGTACCTTTCAGTATCTATTGCTATAATCACATGTTTTTTCTTCTTTAATGTGTTGCTGTGTTAAACAAATGGGCTAAGCAATTTCTGACGTTGGACACATTTTGCAGGCCTGATATAATGTATCACTGCATAATGTATTTTTGTAACTTCTTGGGTCTTTTTGGTAATACTTTTTTTTGTTATATCTGCATATCTACTCTGAAATCAGACTAGTTTTTGGTGTTACCTTTGTCAGGTTTGGGGTATGTTATATTCATAAAATAAACAAAGAGTTTTTAGTTGTATCCATGACCTAAAATATTACAAACAATATTGGAATTATCTGTTCTTTAAAAGACAGGGAAAAACTCTTTTTGGAAATTCATTTGTTCCTAGAGCCTTTTCAATGGCAAAGTGCTAAAACTTTTCAAATTTTGTCAGTGATGAGTGGCTTATTCACCTTGTCCTGTTTTGTTTTGTTGTGTTGTGTTTTAATTTATTTTGGTAACTTGGGTTTTGCAAAGAAATCATAACATTTTTACAAAATTTCAAATTGACTACCATGTAGTTCACTAGAATTTGCTGGTAAGCCTCTGCCCTCTCCTGTGTCTGCCCTTCTGACCCCTGGTCACTCCTGGTGCTGTTGCTGACGTGCCCTCTCTCTCTGCCTGGGCGCGGCTGCGCGGGGCCGACCTATTTTACGGACCTTTACAAAGTATCGCACTGTGCATTTATGTAATTTTGAAAATAGCTTTTCGGTCACATGTCAGTTTGCATCAGCTTTATTTTATTAATTTTCTATTCTTAACATTTCTTGACTTTTTAAAAAGTTGTCTAATTTCTTAAGACAAAAATTAAATTCTTTATTTTTCATCTTTATTCTTCACTAAGATACGTAGGCTATACAATTTTATTTATTTATTTATTTGTTTATTTATTTATAGATAGAGAAAGAGGAGGGAAGGGAGAGAGACAGAGAGATAAAGACAAAGAAACATCGATTTGTTGTCTCACTTACTTATACACTCATTGGTTGATTCTTGTCTGTGCCCTCACCGGAGACAGAACTTACCGCCTTGGCATATCTGTTAGATGCTCTAACCAACTGAGCGACTTGGCCAGGGCCAATTGCTTTTAAATCCAGCTGTTCTGGGGTATTGTAAGTTATGGTATAAAATATTCTTTTTTATTTTTCTTAATATTTGTATGTTCTGTCAGTCATTAGCATTGACTAATATGTTTTGAGTTTGCATAAAATAGTCAAGGTAGATATGATGCTTATTATTAGTTAACTTTAAAAAATATACTATTTTACTTCATTCCTACAAAGTTTGTGGAGTATAATTATTTATGTTCATATGTGTTATTAAGATTATAATGCTATTATCTTGAAAATGGAGCAAAGACTTTTCTATTCATTTTGTAAAAAATCCCTGACTTCTAAAATCTTCCATAAACAAAGTAGGCACTAAATAAATATTTGTTAGTTGATTGTTTTTTTAATCTGATCCCCAAATTCCTTGGTCATATTTATGCCTGAAGCACCTACATTTTTCTACCACAATTGATATAAATTTACTGGGAATAGTGTCCACCCTCAAAAGCTTACAGCCCATAAGAGACAGCACACACTCAGTGCTGCAGGGCAACCAAATGACAAGGAAGATGAAACACGTGCAGGAAACAAGGGAGACATCACTGAAAGGTGTGGCCAGAACCTCTGTTGCAGTGGGAACTTGTTTGAGAGAAAGGGAGATGCAGATAAGAAGAACTTTTATTTAAAGCAGTACAATTTTGAGGGCATGGAGAAAAATATTCCACTATTTCGATGTTTGCTTAAAGACCAACACAGAAGTATGGAGATTTCCTGTGGGAGAGCTGTAGAAGTAGTTGAGCAAATAATTGATGATTGATCACAGGCAAGCCTTGAACATCTAGTTGCAACAGTTAGAATTGCATTGTTGTGCGTGCACGCGCGCACGTGTGTGTGTGTGTGTGTAAATAAAGCCTCTGAAGTTCTAGCGCTGAAGATTGGCATGGGCCAAGAGTTATTTCAGGATGTAAAATACAATCGTGTTGAGAATAAACTGAAGTATGATGAGCTCGGAGGCAGAGAGACGAGGAAACTACAGAAAAGAAAGCAAGAGATAAGGAAGGTGGGGACAAGGCTGGTGAGAGTGGCATTTCCTTCTCTGGGCTCCCGAGAAAGGAGACCTGCTTGAGTGCGACAGACAATGACTGTCGACCGTCCTCGCAACAGTATTCTCCGGCATGCCTCTGCACTGCCAAAGTTGTAGAGTGTGAGAGGAACTCAATTTAGGCTGATGAATTTAACAGTCACGAAACGTTACAATCACCGAGCTCTGTGTGACCATCCGGAGTTTTCTGACTTTCTGGGCAGAGACATTTATGGCAACAGTTGTGGGCACAACATGTTTTCTCCTGTCATTCGGGTGGCTGGTGGCTCCCAGCAAAGAGTTGGCCAGAATGGAGTAATTAATTAAAGGAAGGGTTGAAAGGTTGGGAAGGCACATGGTAAGCAGGCAAGTGGGGGCTTTGCAAAGAAGTGGAAGAGGGGAGGTCACGGTGCTAGAGGCAGGAGGGGTGGGTGCTGACAGGGTCCTCACACAGATTTATGCTCTTGGCTAATGACACCTGGACTTTTGCCATTAAATTTGGTGCAATACACTTTTATTGGTAGGCAAGCCCCTCAGTCCATTTTTTAAAGTATTGATTCTTAACTGTTAAATGTCTAATTTATGAAATGCTTATTATTTTAAAACAGCCAGTGTGTGCAGCACAAGCTGAAGAATTTTTTATTTTAGCAAAAAAAAAAAAAAAATATATATATATACACACACCTTGGAGGTTACAGAGATTAAATAGTGATCTTGCTTTTAAAAAAAAGTAAATGTTTTTGATTATTTCCTTTTTTTCCACAGTTATCTATGGCACTCCACCAAATGTAAGGCTGTGGACTGAAATGTCATTTAATTAAACTGTTTCCATTACCAGGATAAAAATAATTAATTTTATACTTTCATAGGCCAGACTCATACTGCACTTTATTTCAAAGCAAATGAAATTCAATATAACATGTTACAGGTTTCAAGTAAGATGCATTTTGACCCCTGATCTTGTTGGAGCCCGACCCGGACCGCTTTCTAAGTTGGACCCAGGCCGACCCGGAACCGGAAGTGTTTCTAAGTTGGAGCCAGCCTGACCCCAGACCCGACCCAGTCAAGTTTTTAAGTCGCACCTAACTGAGGTCAGGCAGTTTCCGGACTCAGGCTGTAGTCAGAAACGCTACCACACTCTGGCAGCTCAACACACAGAAGTGCTGTGCTCCAGGGTCCAGGAGAATGTGCCCTTTGACCTCCAGCATCCCAGCGGGAGCAGGCGCCCAACAGGTACCTTCCCTCCTGGGGCAGGTGGGGATCTCCTTTGGTTCCCTTTTCTGACACCAGAATTGTTTAGAGGTAAACTGAGGCATGTTAAAAACTGTTAACATGCAGCCTAGGATGGCTATGAATGCGGCCCAACACAAAATCGTAAATTTACGTAAAACATTGTGAGATTTTTTTTTTTTTCATTAGTGTTTGTGTATATAATGTGTGGCTCAAAACAACTCTTCTTCCACTGTGGCCCAGAGATGCCAAAAGTTGGACAGCCCTAAGAGTTTATTTGCACAAAAATCCATTCCAACCAGGCTGCCCCACTGGAAGTGGTTAGGAGGGTGGGCCCGCAGGTGCTGGGGAGAGCTGATCCTAACAGAGAAGAGGCGGGAAGCAGGTTAAGGAAATGAATTGATTGGCTGTAGCTTCGAGACTGGTTGGCTGTTTGTGATCAGTGGTTCTCAGTGTCCTGATTTATAACCTCGAGGCATTTATAGGCATCAATGGCAGGTGGCTTCTGCCCGCCTACATCAGTCTACTGGCTTCCTTGCTTAATTGATTGAACAGATCCAAGCTTTGTGCCTCCAGAGCTAAAGCAAATTTGGTGTTGAATCTAAGGAATATGATGCCCATATTTAAATACACACAGGACGTGTGTAATAGGGCTTCTGAAGATTAAGCTCCGTGCACTTCATGATCAGTGGATTTCTGAGGCAGAATCTGGTGACCCCTGTGGTCACAGCCTTGGGTGGTGGCTCAGCCTGTGGCAGTTGGTGTTTCATGGCCAAGAGCCACAGAACCGCCTCTCCAGTTAGAGTGTCCTTCATGCACAAAGGCTGGCCGTCCGGTAAGGTGAGGATGATAGATTATTGACTGGGGACTCGGGCACTTCACTAAATTGTCACCTTACCACTCCCCTTTTCGTCATCTCTTAAAATCTTTTTCAAGTTTTATAATCCTAGGAGTCAAAGACACCTCATTGTACTGATGTCACAGTGTATAGATTCACAGGAATCTCTTCTTATAACTATTTAATATGCACACACTTTTAATTTAAGAGATTTTTATTCTGTTTTGCATAAAAAAGATAAAAGTGTGATTTTGTTGAGATGAGAGGTAAGAATTGCACAGCTGACTGGCACATACCTTATTACTGAGCAAACTCGGGCTTCCTGCTGGTCTGCTTCTTCCTTTGATGGTGTGGAATCATTGTATTTTGATGTTTTCAGTCTTCTATTTGGGGCAGGCTTGGCAGTCAGAGTATAAGTAGATGCTTTTTATATGCAAATATCCATGTGATTACTACATCAAGCTATTATGTTTATTCTGGAAAGAAAGGTAAAATGTAAAAGGTTGGCTATTTCAATCTCTCTCCCTCTCTCTTTTTGTCTGAGTACAAGAATAACTTGAAGATAACAGTCCCAATTGATAAGGATCTTTCTTAGATCATTCCAGCTTATATTCCCTTATTGAAGCGCTGGGTTGCAAGTAATAAAATGCAGGGGTCATTTACTATGCAATTATTTTTCTGAACACATATGTATTATACTGTTGGTTCACACAAAAGAAAATATTATTCTGTGATATTTTGTGTGCCACATTCATAGTCAGGGCTTAGGTTCGATAAAAAGTTAAAGGAGAAAGAATTATAGTGAAATATTTTTTTAGGGGCTTGATTAACCCTGAAATATGATTCCATGTTTTTCTTCAGTTATTTTTGTTTCTATCTCCAGCAGCATAGAATCTGCTGGTGTTATTGCCATTTCGAATTATAATGAAAGATGATCCCTTTTCCCTGCTTTGTAATTCCTGCTTCTCCTCTCCCATCATAAACAATTATTCTACGGCATTGGGGCTGTATCCTTACACTCGCATGTGTCTTTGAGCACTGGGGTAGCATCCTGTGCGCATGTTTTTAAATGTTGTCTTGTTTATTTGTGTAATTTACAAAGATATAGAAATGCTGACAAAGGGGCACAATGATGAATTCAGGTTTACATTCCTCTTTTCTCTATGTCACTATGCCATATGTTATACGTTACTATGAAACTACGTTGGGAGTTGCAAAGCTTTTATTTTCTATTATTCCTAATAATAATAGAAGAGGTTTCCCTCTCTCTGTCCCCTCCTTTTTGATCTTTCGATTTTTTAAATTTTAATTCAATATGTTAAAATCCCTTGCTATCGTTTTTTCCTTGGTGTTCCTGTTGACCTGAATTTGGAATGTCAGATCTGTATATGTGGCCCCTCTGTGCCCTTGACATGACCTTGTTGTCTCTAAGCGTTGCTTTCTGGCTTTCTGGCTCAACAAGTTTCAGTACTTTCATTTATGCCTCTTGTACTGTCTCTGACCCAGACGCGGAATTACTCCGAGGAGTCCTGGTTTTTTTGGTGAGGAGTGGACGTAGGCACCAAGACCTGGGCTTGCTCATGGCTACCGGAGTCTTATTGCTCCTAGGGTGTTTCTATGGACAGACTAAAATATACATGTTTTATAAAATGAGAATTCATACTAATACCTGTAATTAAATTCAGTACTTAGTCCTTTCTCATCGCCTTCCCTTCTTCCCCAATGAAAAACCTCACACCCAACAATAATGTTATTCCTTTTTCAATTACACAAAACATAAATATTGCTTAAAATTACAACCACTATATCACTAATACTGTACCTACTAAGTTCAATATTTCTTTGGAATTTGAATTATCCCATCCAATTACAAATATATATGTTATATATATGATATATCTGCACACACACACACACCACACACACACACACCCATTTGTTCATATACTTTGAGTCTATCAAGTATCAATGAGGTCTCCTCATTTACATGTTAATGTATATATATTTGTAATTAAAATATATTATTGTGATATAGACCTCCTTTTGTTTCTTACTTTTTTTCAGTCAGGGTTATAGTAGCACCGTTTTAAGATCTAGCGCGTTGCTGGGCTCGTCCAGCCCGTCACACCAACGTGGGCTTCCAGGCCGCGTGCCACTTCCTTGGGCTCTGCCCTTCCTCCCAAGAGGGACAAGCAGGGCCCTCAGAGCTCGTGCTCACCAGGCTGCGATTGCAGGCCCCTGGCGCCTTCTTAAAAACTCCTCGGAGGATTTCTCTGGAATAGGTACTCATGAACAGATTTGATAAATTATTAAACACAGATATCCTTTTTGGATCATCAGATTATTCTCGAGAATTGATGTCCCTCTTAAACTCCCGTCAGAAGAGCTTGAGAATGTCTCTACCCGCATCGCCGCCGTTAATCGACGTTCTCCTGCTTTCTTTACTTTGCTGACACGAGAGTGATAAAGTAGTGCCTCCTTGTTTAAGTGGCTTACTTATAGACGTTAGCGAGTTTTTAATATCTCTTCCTGTGCTGGTTAGCAATTTGTGTCTCCCCCTCTGAGAACTACCTGTTCTTCGTTATTGTGCATATTTCTATTGGGTTTTCCATCTCGTCTGAATGGGAAATGAACTGTTTAGAGTTACATTTTTCATGAATTTAGCACATTGGTGGTGATTCTATTTTATTACTTCAAATAATTCCTTTTATCTATGTTCCAGGGATTCATCATTTTCCCACACTTCATATCACCAAAACCCAGATTCTAATATTTCTCAATCACTTTTATTATTTAAATTTAGTCGAGTTTAGTTTAAAATTTCACTCTCATTCTTTTCAAAACTTCTTCTCCCTGTTCTCCTGCAGTAGGCTTGAGTTGGAACCTTTTTGGTCAAGGTAGAAGGACGTGTATGTGTGTGTATCGGAGAGAGTGAGAGACAGAGAGAGAAGTGAGAAAGCATGTGCTTTCCCAAGTGAAAAAGTTTAAAAGTTTCCCCATTATCATATCCCAGATGGGATAAAAAATAGAATATTCAAATTCAAGGGCACTGCAGGGTCAAGTAAACAGAAAAATACCTGATCAGGCCACATAATTGAAACAGCAGTCCACACTTTGCACCTCCAGTTTAGGAGGAAGACACACCTAATGCAAATTATGCTTATGGTAATTACTGAAGATCTGAAGAAGCAGAATTTTAAAACAGAAATAATTGCCGACTTATGCCAACTATGTAATAGTCACTCTTCTATGCGTTTTACTTACTTTTTCCCTCATAAAAATTCTTCAGGGTAGATACTCTTATTACCTCTTATTATTTTAGATTAGGGAAGTGAGGAACAGTAATGTTAATAGTACATAACGTTAAAAAGTGGAGAAATGGGGATTCAAACGCTATCACTCTGACTCCTAAGTGCACCCTTTTAATCACTACGCAAGACTGCCCGTTACCATTCGGAAAAGTCAGCTAATGAGACTGTGCCCTGTAGGATGACAAGGGAAGACTGTTACAGGCACCGAGGTGGGACAAAGCGATGAGGAACTTGAGGACACTTTTTATGCAGGGCTTTGCAGATAGTGCTGAGCAGGTGAGTGGCCAGTCAGCCGTAAAGGTGGCTAACGTAGGATGTGTCCCTGTGCTGGCGTGTTTTGCTGTCCAGCGTTGCTCCCTTTGTCCTTCACTCCAGTTCCCTGGGCTCACACTTGACTCGCCCGGCAACTTGCTCAGGGCGTAGGCAGGAGAGAGTGGGCCCGCGGCAGGCAGTTAGCTGTGAAAATGGGGAGAGGGCTTTGTGTGAGTTACTGAGAGGTGATTATTATTGTTTCTTTAATGCAAAAAGACTGGACTATTGATTCTCAACCCTGGCTCCATAATAAACTTATCTGGATAGTTTTTTTTTTAAGACTTTATTTTTAAGACTGTTTTAGGTTCACAGAAAAATTGAGGAAACAGCAAGGGAATTCCCGTGTTATCGTCCCTGCCTCCCACACCCCCACACACATTGGTGCCCCTGTGGTCAACCTCCCCCACCTGGGCAGCATGTTTGTCACAATGGACGAACCTGCCTTGACACATCGTAATCCGTAGTTTAAACTGGAGTTCTCTCTTGGTGTTGTGCATTCTAGGCATTTAGCTAAATATGTACCGGAATATGTACCCATCATATGGGTACATTCCCATCATTACGGCATCACAGAGATGGTTTCCATTGTGTCCCACCCACTTGTCTTTCCACCTCTCCCCCTTCCCCGCATCCCAGACCCAAGCAGCCACTACGCTTTTTACTGTCTCTGGAGAGAATTTTTAAAATAATGATCTGTGGAGATCGTGTTAACCTGTCGCAGATTCGGATTCTTTCGATCTGGGGTGGGGGCTGACATTCTTGCCTAACAAGCTGCAGGTAGCACCCATTTTGCTGGTGCACGGGGGGAGGTTTACCGGGTAAGTGTAATCAAAGGGCAAAGGGGAAGGAAGCTTAGGATGTATTTAAAATAACCCTTATACGATGCTAAACTGACGATCTGTGGAATTTAAGCTTAATAAAAAGGGAAGTGAAGAGAAAAGGGGAAGAATCAATGGGGCCAAATAGAGGGGTCGACGAAATGAAGGTTGTAATGCCGTTGAAACCCAATTACAGTGGCATACTGAAGCAGTCAAGTCGGAAAGATGGGGGAGGGTTGTGGTCTGACAGTGGGAGGTTTGCATTAATGCTTTGGGGGAGGAATAAATTTCAGGTGACAAAAAAATCAAGGGTTTAAATGAAGAGATCTGAGACAGAGAAAAGGAGCGGATCATTGGAGACAAGAAAATTAAGGAATTAAGAGGCCACACTGTTAGAGTGATTACCCTTGAAGAAATTCAGGTTATTGTGGAGAGAAAGCACAAGTCACAAAGGGATTTACTTACTTATAGTTTATTGCAAGGGAGTGTAGAGTAGTTTAAGTTAGCTGGCCTGAGCCTCCGAGGGGTGGGAGTTTTAGGACAGTTGTTTCCACTCTAACATGGTGTTAGGAAACATGGAGGGTATAATTCTACCCTTCTGATCCAGAAGTCTTTGGGATGTAAGAGAACAGACGGTCTCTGCTTACAGGCCTCCAGAGATTTCAGCTGCAGGAAAGAAGATGAAGACTGGGGCATGGTTGGGGGTAGAGGAAGGCTCACTGATCACAGAAAAGTTCTAGCTTGGGGGGAAAGTACCGGGAGGGGTCAGAACAACAGAGAAATTGTCGGTACATACTGGGGAGAAAATTCGGTAGAGAAGTCCAGAGGGCTGTTTGGGCACTGATCAGGAAACACATTAGTTGGGTTCAGTGTGGTTGTCTTCTACCTTCTTTTGGAGAAAGACATGCTCTGGGGCAAAATAGAAATCATAAGTGTTTCGGAAAAGAATCCCCAACTCCTTCATCCCAAAGAGCCAGACACTTCCATTCCTCTTAGTCTGCCGATGTTGGCACTAATTGGTGCAACATTAGCCAACGGCATGGAGAAAACGATTGTAAACCGAGAAGTCATTACTTCTAGCATCTCAGGGGCAAGAAAATGAACGTAAGGGTCTTATTTTTCCCCTAAGAACTCACTGTCAGACGTGGTGCAGTGTGATGGCCAAGGGTGCGGTTTCTAGAACCAGTCTACTTGGGTTGAAGTCCTGGTCCCACCTCATACTAGCTTTACAGCTTCGGGCAAATCCCTTCACCTCTGTGCTTCAGCGTCCTCATCCATGAGATGGGAAGAATTACAGTGCTCGACTCAGGCCTGTGGTGAGGGTTCAATAAATTAATATACGTGAAGTATTAAGAACAATGACTAACACATAGTGAGTGCTAAACAAGTGTTTGATGTTTTTATTTATTTAAGTAACTACTGGGCTTATAATAAGTTTTGATTAAAAAATAATTTTATGGAAGATACTATAAGGCTAACAAAAGGAGATAAATGGAATAACGAATTTTAAAGACTCATTAACAGTTACAACTCAAGCAACAACTAAAGTTGCATAGGCAAATGCACGCGTTTTTTTGTTTTTGGTAAACTGAAATCACTTCCAGTGTACCAATAGAAAATGTTGCAAAACAGAGTTTGGGATTAGGTCAGATAATGCTGTGAAAAGAAGGATCCGCAGCCAAGCCTGGGAAGGAGTGAGGGCAGCTGTTAGTTAAAACACAGTCTGGCGTGAGAAGGGAGCCTCAAGTTTTGCAAATAAACCCAGCTTCTCACTGCATGTGGGAGGGCCATCCATGCCACGGGCAGACGCAGCCTCCCACGGGAGGCAAGGCTCTGGGGTGGAAGTAAATTGAAAGCAGCTTTAATTACAGTGTTCCTTGACTTCTGATTGAGGAAGGCAGCGAGCTGCAATGAAGAGACCGGCGGAGCATGGTCTCCTTGTGCTCCCATCCTCAGTGGGGATTTCATACCGGGGAGCTACGTGCTGCTTGGAATAAGATCCCAGCCATCACCCCGGTGGGGAGATGTGGACCCCCATGCTCAGAGAGGCAAAGTCCACCTCCCAAACCACTTGATCATCTTCTGGTAGAATCAGGAAGCACAGACTACCAAGGTTCAACTATTATTTTTCATTAATTTCCTTTGATGAAAGCTCCTCTTTCGCATTAGGAAGAAATGACACATTTTTCCAATCTAGCACCTAAATACAACTTTGTCTTTGCACATTTTCCTGTCTTGTTTGTTTTCATGGCTTTCTGCATTTACTTAAGCAATGTTAATAGGCTTTTCTTGTTTACCAGGTGTGCTGATTAATTTCCCGAGTCCACCAACTGGCTGGCACAGCTCAGACACTGGGTCAGATGTTACTGAGGGTGCGTCCGGAGGGTGTTTCTTGCTGAGGTTAACATTTGAGCTGGTAGACCTAGTCAAGCCAATTGCACTTGCCAGCGTGTGTGGCCACCCTGAGTAAGAGGAAATTTTTTCAGCTTGACTGGATGAGCTGGGACAGCCGTTTTGTTTGCTTTTCTCTCTTCAGACCCAAACGAAATCATTGACTTTTCTTGGGTCTTAAACCAGCTGGCTTTCCGACTAGAACTACACCACCAGACACACAGCTCTCCTAGGTCTGCAGATCGCGGGCTGGGAATCCTGGGCCTTCTTAGCTTCCATAATCGAGCCAGTTTTCGCAACTCCCTTCCTGCGTGTAATGTATGCAGTGCTCTGTCTCTGGAGAACCTAAATAATACGCCAGGCTTTCTGGGAGATGTTAAGAAATGGGCCACCAAGAAGATGGCAAAACCCCAAGAAGTTCCAGGACGATGAGCATTAATTACCAAATAATTATATAAAATCTAAACTGATTCAGATTTGTCCCTAGTGCCAAAGGGGACACATATATTTTATTTTTTTCTCTTTCTTTTGAGAGATAATGTTTTAGAATGATGGCATTTTTTTCTGACAGATGGGGAAATTTCAGTACATGTGGGTTACCAAATAATTATATGTATTCTATGTTGGATATTTCATCCTGCTAATTTAGTTTGAATATCCCCAGGTTTCAATCTGAAGCAATATTCCAATCCTTGCATTGATAGTGTAATTCTCCACCCTACTGAAAATTCAGATTTGAGGATATTTAAAAATGAGAATATTTTTTATGTATATTTTGAAAGATTTGGCCCTGGAAAGAACAAAACCATAAAAAAAGATGGAAAAGATATTTGGACTTTCATATAACAAAAAATGTCTGTGGTTCAAATCCCACTGCTGACATTAGCCAACTGAGTAACCTTTGAAAATTCACTTCCGGTTTGTTGGTTTTTTGTTTTGCTTTGTTTTTTGGCTTTTTTTTTTAAATTTATAAAAATGGGATTTTATTCCTCTCTGGAGTATTTCTTTTGCTGAGTCAAGAAGGAAGACATAGTCACCTCCTCCTTTGCATGTTTCTGTTCTGCTTATTGGCTTTTATAATTAGACACCTCTCTCGGCCATAGGGCTGTGTTGTGTCTCTTGTGAGCCCCAGAAGGGCCGAGGTTCCGCCAGCAGCCAGCACTCCCCCTCAGCGACCCGCCGTGCCTGGCACCGGCAGATGTAGCCTGGACAGTAAGGCTCCTCCTTTAAGTCCTTACACTCAATGATATTGTGACTGACAAGACACTTCAAGTTTAGCCACGGCCTTTTCCAGTCTTTTCTAGAGGCTAAGCTCCTTCATTTTTTTTATCATTTAAAAAGTTTTAATATGTTTAAGACAGGGAGGAAGGGGGAGGGGGCAGAAAGAGAGAGAGAGAGAAAGAGGCTCTGATGGGAGAGAGAAACATCAATTTCTACCTCTCATATGTACCCTGACTGGGAATCGAACCCGCGACCCCTTGGTGCATGGGATGAGACTCCAGCCAACTGAGCCACACTGGCCAGGGCAAGACTGAGTGCCTTTCGATTGCTTATGAATGTTGTATGTTCCTCCTGGCCCACTTTAAAAAAAAAAAATTTTCTTTTTCACACAGGTGGAACAGCCAGCATATAATTAACTAGATGCTTTTTATATGTAAATATCAGAGTAATTACAATATCAGACTTCACTGGGTATCAAAAAGAATGAATCTTTTCTACAGAAAGCTTTTAAGAATAGATCAAATGACCATGACTTCCAGATTTCTTTTATTCTTCCCCGTAGACATTCCTGTCTCTCCTACCTCTTACTTCCCTAGGGACATCCTTCGGCAGGAACACTCTTCCCAGGCCCCTGGCCCTCACACCTCCCCTCTGTGCACTACCTGTGGGGCCATGCGCCGAGCTTGATGGCAACGCTGATGGTTTTCCTCTCTGGGCCTGCCAAGTGATTCTTTTGTTCCTCTGGGAATCTCATACTCAAAACAAATATTCTGATGCAAAATAATAGCCAGAGAAAGCTCAAGAATAAAGAAGGGTGATGCATTTTATCAGTAACTGTCCGTTCTGTAACCCCAAATCAGCATTTCAGCCTTAGTCCCAACTTCCCCAAGTGAAATGAGTCATGGAGATAGTACTGACCTTCTGCCAAGCCCCCAGCGTTCTGCATAGGCTCCTGGTGTGATTCCCTTAATCTTCAAAGCAAACTTATCTCTAAAAATATTGTCATTATCTGCAATTTACAGGTCAGGAAATGAAGGCAGAGTGAGGCTTAGGGATTTGGCCACAGCGATGTCTCTAACAAGGGGCCTAACCGAGGTTCCAGTCCTGTCCAAGTGGCGATAAACAATTGATTTAGCCTCTGCAAATGCGTCAGAAGTCCTCTTTCCCCACAGCCTCCTGTTGCAAGCCTGTCTTTCAATCCTTGGCTGCTTTTTCCTAGACTGAAAGGACCTTCTGTCTGGAACATTGTCAGTCTCATGGCAGCGAGAAGGGGGAGTTACAGCTGTGAGCTGGTTCTAAAGCTTCAGCTCAGGGATGCACACATCACTGTGGTCCACATTCCTCTATTCAGAGCAAGTCATGTGACTACTCCTGAAGTCACCAGGTTGATCATACATGATGTTCCCTCCGGGGTAGGGCAGACTTCCAGTGACCAAGCTGACCTCAGGGAAAGGCCCCGTAAGTCACACAACAAGCCCGACATCGTCGGGGCAGAGAAGTATGCGGAGGTGTCTTCAGGAGGAGAGGGGCATATTTTGGACAGGAATGTGATCCACTGCTCTTGTGACACCCATGCCCATAGAGAGGTGTCTCATTGGGCATCTCGCCACCCCACCTTCTCTCGGAGCCTTCGGTGCTAACCTCGGGCTTCCACAATCTTTTCCAAAAGCAGCCCTCACTCCCAGCCACAGCCTGCCAGGTTCATAGTCCTGTTAATTACTCTTCCCCACCCCTCGACCTCCTCAAATGGCTGGATTTTTCCTCAGTCCTATGCATCCTCTTCCACCAGTTTGCCCGCCCCGTTTACTGCAGGTGAAAGTGTTAACAATTGATTTTTTTTTTATTGTGACATTTGAAAGTGCCATCATGAAATTAAATAGTAATATGGTTTATATTTTGATAACTGTTCTTGTGGTAAGAGTTTCAGAGCAGATACAAATTTCATAAAATGTCAAGGCTGCCGATTTCACGCACTAAAAACTCATAAATAATGATGCTTGCTTGCGCCTGCGTGACTCCCTCGATTTAACAGTTCTGAAAGCTGCCGCAAGTTCCACAAAAACCCTTTTTAATTTCTGAAAATTTCTCTTTTCACGCAGTCAAGTCAGTCTTACATCTATGATGATTTAATCTGTTACATCTAGAACAAAGTATTTGCTAGTACAGGAACATAACTTTCAAGAATATTTAAAACCATAATGTATTTGATCACTAGGTTTAAACTATCTGAAAAGCCTGAAAAATCACACACAAGAATATATGAGGCATGTCCAGAAAAAGTCCAGCCATTGTTAATATAATGAGAATGGCTTGTGTGACATCGATGTAACCTGGGAGCCAAGGAGAGTGCACTGGAATGCACATGTGTGAACCATGATGACTTCACTGTACCAGTCAGTGGGGGCGGTAGATGCCGTTGAGTGCGCATGTGTGCTGTGTAACCATTGCATTCAAAATGATTGAATAAGTAGAGCAATGAATCTGCATCAAATTTTGCATTAAGTTTCAACATTCCTCCATGGAAACTCTTCGGATGATTCAGAAGTCGCGCAGGGATGATGCAAAGAGTGCAGTGCCAATGAAAGTGTGGCACAAACCCTACAGAAAGCTGATCAAGAATCTGCTGCAAGTGGTCCACATTTTGGAAGGCCTGCAACAGCAGAGCACCTGAGAATGTTGAACGTGCACAGGCTGCAGTCAACAAAGATCGGCAGTGGACAGTGTAAGAACTGGAAGCCGATCTGGGGATTCCCAAAAACTGCTGTGTCCGAGATTTTGATGCAGGATCTTGGCATGAAACGTGTTGTGGCAAAATTCATTCCACAGCTTCTGCTACCAGAGCAGAAGGAACATTGTGCTGCAGTTGCTAGCGACTTGATTCAAACCGCTACCAGTGAACCAGACTTGGCACCCTGTGACTTCTTGCTTTTCACAAAATTAAAATCAACTTTGAAAGGGAAGAGATTTCAGACCATCAGTGAGATTCAGGAGAATATGGTGGGGCAGGTGATGGCGATTGGGAGAACTGCATGAGGTCTCAAGCTGCCTATTTTGAAGGGGACTGAGGCACCATTGTCCTATGTATGATGCTTCTTGTATCTTCAAAAAAAAAAGGTGTGGACATGGCTGGATACTTTCTGGACAGACATGGTACAATTGCTTTGTTTTACTAACATTATTTCAAATTCTGGCAAGCAGTGCTTATTTTTTCAATATCCTACAATACCTCTTGATGTTCCTAGCATAGTCCTATGTACCTAAGGGGAGCTGTCTCTCCATGTCTAAATCTATATGCTCATCTGTGTCTATATCTGCATATACATATATGTTTTGATGAACAAAACACTATAAGACAATAGCTCTGATCTCTCTTGGTTTTCACTAGCCCCACATAAACAATGAGAAACCCCTGTATAAGACTTAGATAGTGGTTTTAGTTGAATTCATAGCAAGGAGGTCATTTGCTATTACATTTATACCTTGGATTAATATAATATTTTTTTGTAAGAAAATTCTTCACATTTTTTGAAATATTTCCTCATTTGCCTTCCCAATACCCATAGAAAGCCTGAGTCAGTTTTGTTACTCCTTTCTTATATGTGTAGAAACTGGCCCACAAAGTATGAAAAGAATTTGCTGGGAGTCACAGATTTTCAGTGGGTGAAGTAGATTTATGATTCAAATGTGCGAGTTATCTTCCATCCAGATCAAGGACTTTTTGTATACTAAAATGGAGTTCACTTTCACTGCACTTCGTATCCTTGTCACGTGGTCAGCTATGGATCCACATCTTTGCTAAAAGGGTTAAGCTTCTGGCCTTATCCACACTCCCTTCCTCCGTGGCTTAAATTTGCTATCTGTCCCCTGAAATAAAAGTCAATGGCAAAGTGAATGTTTGGCTTTCTGGCCAAACAGGCTGTGCCTCAGATATTAGCAAACAAACTAACAAACAAATGTCAGAGTTGTCATTCAATGGGAGCTGCATTTTAGTTCAGGTGTCCTCTGTCAATGCTGGGACAATGCCATCAGGCTTCAGACAAAATGTGAGCAGTACCTGTGACCCGGAGAAGAAAAAATTGTGAAAGTGATCAGAAATGCCACATGGGTTTATACCAGCAGGTCTTCCAATACGCCTGCTGGCTCGTTGCCAACCAGCCTCTCAAATCTTAGGACCTGCCGCCTGGGGGTGCTGTTCCACACGCAGCAGAGATAATTGCCTTCTGTGCTTTACCTTTGAACCGGCCACACAGCACGCCTGTGTCCGCTATGGGAATGGGCACGTGTATTGGAACATGCTGAAGTTGAGAGGTCAGAGGCCATTGTGAAGTGTCTTGAAGGATGAGAATCAAAAATAACCAGTAGACAATTTTCTTGACACCTGTGGAAAAGGAAAGGAGAGAGAGGGGCAGGTGGTGGCGGGACCGACTACTGAGTGTAGGTTCACAAGGCTTTTTTTGTTTTTAACATGGGAATGGTTATAAATTGTTAAAATATACATGAAAAGGAAGCAGTTGCAGAGAAAGGGCGAAGGGGTACCCTGGATAACTTGTTCCCATCATCCACACGTGAAAGTAAATTTTTGAAGATTGAACGATTAATTTAGAGCAAGTTATTGATTGACTCATTGGCTATTTATTGGCAATGCTGGCAGTGCTAAATAATTTTTATAAGTGGTTCCAACCTAGAATTTTGCACCAGAATAACACTGGGGGTTAGTCCAACTGTGGAGAGGCCCACACACATGTCCGTTTGGAAGAGTTGTCCTACTCGGTGCTGCTGTACTCCCTGCTGAGACTGAGTTTCCTGTAGATCTGAAGGTGTTTATTCTCACAAGTTCCTATGAAACGTAAGAATTTTGGTATAAAACGGAAAGAAAATACTAAGAACATAAAAATAAAACCCTCAATTGAAGGAAGCGAAAATTCCAGAAAAAAGTGAGTTGGTCATCTGATATATTTGCAAACATTAGGTTGCAGTTAATTCTTCTCCGTCAAGGCGAACTCCCGTTGGTGACTCATTTCCCATTCTTCTGTTGGACTTGAATGGAGCCATTAAATGCTCCTCTCTCGAGAGCTTTGACTTTCATAAAACATAGCGTGTGGGAGTACAAATGGATCTTAGTTAGTAGATGCTTCTGCTGCTGGAACTTACTTGTCTTGCTAGGAAAGTAATTAGAATCTTTCTCGCTAATATCAAGTATACATCGTTTTTGGATAACTTTCCCGGCTGGGGTTGAAAGGTTAGCAGACTTCTTACGGTTTTCCTACCCAGGTCCCAGGAGGTTACCGGTAAGTCCTTCCTACTCTGTGTGGACTGAGCACAGTAGATATATTAACACCACATATACCATACATACCCTATATTTACATGCATATAAAACTATTCAGTGTTAATTTTTCAAGGAATAAATATGGTTGCTAATATCATGAGCAATGACTGTGCCTTTGAAGAGGGAATAGGAAAAAATGAAAACTCTCCTGTCTTACAGAAAAGTTATTTTTTAAGGGGAGTGTGCTCTAAAACCTAAACTTCTCAGATAAATAGCAAGTAACGTTGTCCTTATTAAATGTATTCTTTAAATTTTAAAAGAGAAAATTACTGTGTATAAAATGATCACCACAAATGTTATTTCTACTTTTTAAGGAATAAATAGATTCTAAACTATGGGCATTCAGATCTTGGAAGATTATGTAATGATTAAAGTTAGCCGTTTTAGTTACGAAACAGACAATATGAGCTTAATTACAACATTCCATCTTTCCAGCGTTGATTATCTTTGACTACCTCAAAATATTCTCCAAATTAGATTGTTATTTTTTTAGCGCTTGTTTTTCTACATTAGTAGACATGATTTTACATAATCAAACAACAAAGACTGTTGAAATTCTAAAATGTTGTGATTCATAACTCTTCTTGCTCATTACATTTGATTACATCTTGTCCTCCCAATTGGAAGATAAATTCCTAGAGGGCGGAGATTATAGGTTGTATCTGGCTTCTCTTCTTTATACTCTACTGAAAAGAGACTCTCTGGAGTCACTGTTCCTCTCTCAGTTTCCACATAGTTACCACATCCAGTGGTCTTGTAGAAAGAAGTTGGTCACTTTTTCTTCTCAGAGGCATTGGACATTATTACTTTCTCTTTTTAAGACTCTCTTCTAACTCCCTTAGTACTGTAATATCCTTTTATCTCTTTGAACACTCTTCTCTCTTCTGTTTCTGTCCCCTAACCGTGGGTGTCCCTCAAGCCCTGGTTCTCAAACAGCTCAGTGAAGAAGGGTCTGTCTTGTGCCAGCCACTGTCTGGGTGCTGTAGCGAAATGTGATGAATAAGCATGCCTTTGGCTCAAGGAGTTTACAGCACAAGAGGGAAGTAGTTCATGTTCAACGTACAGAGTCAGATTCAAACATCCTAGCATCAGCTCGAAGTTCTCCCCAAATGGACCCTTGCCTAGCTAAAAGCACCTACTTACTCTTCTGCAAAAATTGTTTGTTTATGCTGTTTGGCTTTTTATTTGCCGGGACAGATGCTCAATCTTGTGTGTCTTTTCGAATGCTGCAGTCTATTTGATCTGCCCAGGTGATCATGGCAAACAGGTAGTCAGGAAGAGGAAGTGTCTTTGAATTAGGAGCAAATTGACCGAGATGTGGGAGATCACGGGGAAGGGGCGGGGCTGGGGAATCAAGATGACCAGTCCGCCGCTGGGTCTCTGAGTGTATTTAACCAGTTTACTTATTCTGACTGTGCTTATTTTCTGCACCACAAATAATCCTTAACTCAAATGATTGTAGAATTTAATGTTTTTCAAACTTGAGGAGTTGTATCTTTGTTCAGTTCTGGAAAATTCTCAGCTGATCACTGACTCCATTTTCTTCTCTTTGTCTGTTTATTTGTTTTGAAATTCCTCTTAGATAAGTATTGAAGCTCTTTGATTCTACATTTCTATAGTCTTTGAAATTTTTAATATTTATCTTATATCTACATGTGCCACTCTGGTAATTTCTTTTGATTTAGCTTTTTCAGACCTGAATTCTCTCCTTAACAGTGTCCTGTCCATGTATAACCCATCTGTTGTTTCTTTTATTTCAATGGCTATATTTTTACTTTTAGGATTTTTATTTAGTCCTTCTTATACCATCACATTCCCTTCTAACAGCAAATGACTACAAAGCCAGGGGTTATCGTGTGGTACCCGTTGAGATGTTTTGTACTCCGCAGAAAGTATAGTGCATATATTTAGTTCTTTATATAATATCCCATAGCATCTATATGAAGAGACGTTATTCTTTATTGTGTGAAAGTCAACCATGTGGCACCTTTCATTTTGTTTTCCGCAAGACACATTTGCCTTAGTCTCCTGAGACATCTTAAAATATAATAGGTGTAAACTAATTTTAGTGGAAACAACATAAAATGTCGTTGGAGATAATAAAAGTTGTATATAAATCTGATAAAGAAAAATTCCTTTCTGAAACTTTGGAAAGAAGAAAACAAATCAAATTTAAAAATAAATCAAACATAAGGCACAAGATGAAGACTGAAACAACCACATAGGTTCATTTTTTTACAAGGATTTTGAAATACAATATTATTCCCAAAGTACTTCATTTTATGTTTTTAAAAATGTATGTTTATTAAACTCGAAGTTCCATATTATTCTACTGAGTCCCTTAGGTGTCAAGGATGGAGAATAATTCCTGAGCATTCAGATATGAATGACTGCTCAGATACCTAGTGTCCTATTTACAGCTGAGATGTTTCTTTGTGTGTCTGAATCTCCCCTTTGTCTTTTCTCCCCCTGACATAGGCTTGTAAAGACCTTCTGTAAAGTAAAGATGATGGCTTATTTAGCCTAATATCTGTTAAAAGCCTTGGCTAACTCATAACAGTTACTCAGTAACTTCTTTGATGTTGAATGTTCACATCGAGAAAAACTTCTGAAATATTATAGTATTAGGAAAAAATAGAAGAGGTGACTAAAACATTTTCTGGAATATGAGCAAGTTTTCATAAATCAGTAATTTTGATGCTAGGCAACTTCCCAAGAGACAGTTTTCATTTAGACATAAATTTCTTTAGAATCCTTTAGACTTCCTTTAGAGAGTCTAACCCTTTCTTGGATAGAGAGAAACTTCAAATCTTTGGAAAACTAAGCTATTTATTCAAGTGTTAATGGTTTTCCACTTATTTGAGGTGCTCATTTCAACATAAATAGTTTAATTATATGTTACTGTGTTACTTGTTAATGTTCATATCTGTGTGAATGTTATCCTATATATGTGTTTATGGTAATTGTCGTAAACAAACTACCTCAAATTCTGTTTTAAATAAGGTGAGATAATTTATAATAAATAAATAGCTATTTGTAACAAACTACATTGAAATTTTTTTATAATCACCTTTGCCATCAGTTGAGTGGCAATCAGTATTATATTATTTTAAAGACTAAAATTCCAAGATTCTTCTATATTTGTAAGGGAATTAGTGCCCCCAAGCGTTGGGATTATCAAACTATGCACTGGTCAGTGGCAAAGACAGACAGAGCTACCAGTTCCATTTTTATACACTGCAATGTGACTTCAGTTATACCTAGAGAACTGGGTAGGATACAGACCTTACTTCCTGGGCCCATACAAGGTAATACAATTCTTCAGCCTTGGAATGTGATGAACAGGGTAAACTGTGTCTGATGGAATATTCAGTCATCAAAATAACTTTCTCATAGTCTCTGATTTTGTATTGTATTACTCTGTGTGTTTAATTACTGGGTTTTTCTTTGTATGGTGTGGGAATGAAGATGAATAGATTCAGCGAGAAAAAACTGCAACTTACGTTACTTTTTCAAGTTCAAGATTTCAAAGACCTTTGAGAGAAGGAAAACTTCCCTAGAGTTTCCAGCTGAGGAATTTTTATCCTCATTCAACCTACTACCACATATTACCTCTCATCCTCTATTTCTTTACCACTCTAATGCAAAGCCATTTCTCTTGAATGAAATTCTTTGATTTTCAGTGAAAGAACAACTTTTTAACTCTCCTCTCCTTGTGCTCCCAAATGGAAGCTGAACCCACTGTCAGAGTTGATTTCTTTCACCCATTAACAATCCATGTATCTTTTTTCTTCATTGTGCAGAATCAACTGTCTGCTTGGTTGAACTTAAAGGGAGAATTTCAAATAGCCAGTTTCAAAAAAAAGTAATGTACAGTATTTTGTACTAAATAGACCCAAATGGGGCAAGATGCTCAATTTCAATGCCCTTCAAAACGGCTCCTGTCAAAAGTTATACTGTATCCTAGGAAGTCCAAGTCACCCACACAGTGTTTTTCGTTCAGAGTGAATTTCTTTACAACAAAAAGCTCCCCCTTTCTCACATAAGGCACCCAAGTCCAATGATATGGTGGTTAATTTTCATTACTAATCATTTTATCAAGAATTATGTCTCAGTTTTCTCATCTGTGAAAGAAGTGGGTTACTTGCATTGAAAGATCTTAAAGTTTTTCTACAGATAGAGCCTAAAATTACTCTATTCTTGTACTGTGTCAGCAATCAAAATCCACTGTTGTGATAATACAAGATCCTTCTTAGGAAATTAAGAAAGCAAGATTTAAGATATTTTCAAATACAAGTGCTTAGAAACAGAATCAGTGAAAGAACACAGAGAAGAAAAGGTATGTGGGAGGGCGGAGGGCAAAGGAGGGCAGAGGAGTAGGCTGGGCTGGCTCTGAGACACAGCGCCAGTCCTCGCTCCTGCCCCTTGGAGCGCCCCCATTGCTGGGTCCCCGGGACGTTAACAAAAGCCCCGCCACCTTCGTGGGGTTTCCCTGTGGGTGCTGGACATGTTGAGAGCTCTTCCTGTCAGAGGACAAGCAACCTCCCTTTTCCAGTTGTGTCTTCTGCACCTGACAGGACAGCGTGGCCTCCTGTAATAATTATATACGCCACACATCCCGGCTCGCCTCTGAAATCTGCGCACACTCTGTCCCAGACTTTCTGACTCCCAGCTGCCCCTTGGGGTCTGGCTGAAATGCCATCTCCTTCCTGAAGCTCGGCTTGATGTGGTTTCTCTCTCACGGACGTTTCGTAAGCTTCGTGTTTTGATTCCTCTTCTTAAAGTTCAAGTTTTTATTTTGTAGGAACTATAACAGTGAATCTTACTCATTTTGTTTTCCCTGCCCTCCCTTGTTTCATCTCCTACTGTAAAGCACCTAACAGGCAGATTTAAAAGTTGCACAGACTCATCTCCTCTCTAATAACTCTTTTTCCTGTATTTTGTAGGACTGAGAGAGATCACAGCAGGGCAGAGAGCATCCGGTAGGCAGTGATGGAGTGGCTTATAGTTTAGCGTGTTCTAGAATTAACCATATTTTCTGTAGGTAGAATGTACATTCTTTTAGTTAACATTATATCTTACAGATCTTTTTCTATAGAAGAGTTTTACTTCTTTCTTTGCAAAATTTATAGTATTGCATACAACATATAATTTAAAGATTCTGCTATTTATAGATGTGACTTGGAACAATCCTTATACACTGTGTACAGTGAACACTTTTATAGAAAATATTTTCAAAAGTGGATATAGCGAATCAAAAGTTTGGCAGGTTTTCTGTTGACAGATTTTTGTCAAAATGTCCATTGAGAACTTGTAGCAGTGGTGGATGAACATTCCCATTTCCCCACACTGTGGCCAACACTGATTATAATCAGCCTTCAATGGTTTGCAATCTGATGGACAAGATGTGTTGTCTCGCTGTGGCTTCAACATGCAGTTGCCTGATTATCTGTGATAATTTTTACTTCTTTCTCTGAGTCATTTCTGTTAAGAATCTTCTATTGTAATGTTTGTTTTTTGTTGAATGTAAAGATTATTCATCCACTGTGGATATCAGTTTTTTCTTATATGTGTTCCAAATAGTTCTTCCTATTTTTTCACTTTTAACTGTCTTTGCATTTTCTTTTGTAGCGTGGGCTCTTTATACTATTATGCATTCAAATTTGTCCATATTTTGTTTATGGCTTTTGCCATTAATCTTCCATAAGGTAAGAGATTAGAGTAGTATTGTTTTATGTTTTCATGTGGTTATTTTAGTTACCTATTTAGCTCACTAATCAGCCTAGAATTCACTGCGCATATGGCGTGAATTAATGATCTAATATATATATAATCTCCAACTGTCCCCATCCCATATTTGAAGTCCACTTATTTGAAATAACATCTTTATCTACAATAAAATTACGCATATCTTGGGTCCATTTCTGTACTTTCCATTCTGTGACATTGATATATGTGTTTATTCTTAAACCAATATCACACTTTAACTTTTTAAAAAATAACTTCTGAGTATATTTTAACATGGTAAGGAAAATTATCCCTCATAGGTCTCACAAAATATAATCGATAGTGCCCACTTACTCTTTTCAAGTGCACCTGGGGTCGTCTTGTGAAGTCCTGTTTTAAACGTCCTGCGGAGGTTTGTTCACATTGAATGAACGAACCCAGAGAAGGCTGAGTGTATCCGTTCGGTTTCATCCCGAACACAATATGTCTTTTGGACTTTGACGTTTTCCAGTGAAGTTTTATAATTTTCCTCATCGATTCTTGCATATTTATGGCTTTATTCTATCCTGTGTACAATGTGTTTTTATTTACTATTGTAAGTTATGATTTCCTTTTTACCATTTTTCAATGAAATATTTTTATGGGATAATTTTTTGGTTTTGCCTGTTGATTTTTGTATCTAATCATAACTGAATGCTTTTATTTGTTATGATTACCTTAATATATTCTCTTGGATTTTTAGGACAACTAAATTATTTGCTATTAATACTAGTTTAGATTATTTTTTCCAATAATTTAAATTTTATTTTTTAATATTTTTATTGCATTTGGTGGAGTTGTAGGGAAATGCAAGATAATGTTGATAATAAAGTATGTTCTTAATTGTCCCTTAACTTTAATGAAATTCTTCTAATTTCTTTCAGTAGTTATATTGTTTATTATTGGTTTTTGCTATATAAACTTTATCAAATTAAAGAAATATTTTTTTTTGAGTTGTGAATGTTTGTCGAATTTTAGCAAATGCTCTCTTGCCATTTAGGGAGAACAGCATCTGCTTTTTGCCTAAAATTGTCTAATGTAGTTAATTACAGTAATAACATTTTTAAACCTTTGAAACATCTTCACATTTGCACTTAACCTGTGCAGTCCTGATGTGTCTTTCTCTTCATGTCTTGCTGGATGTGATGTGTTACTACTATATTTAGGATTTTTGTATCCGTATCCATCAATGACGTTTAGCAGGGGTACTTGTGTACATGTACACGGTTGCCTGGGGTTGTGCCAGAATTGGGTGAATTTTGCAGAACGAATGAGAAGGTTTGGTTTGGTTTTTAATCATTTCGTAGGTTCTGGTTTGCCTGCTTCTTAGCCTGGTCAGAGGTTATTTGTTTCTGTGTGGCGAAGCCAATAATGGGCATGTCCGTTTCCAAGGCCACGACCTCAGATACAGTACCATCCCTTAGCTGCGCGTGGTGGCAGCCAGTGTTGACTGGTGGGAATGGGCTTCTGTTCTAAAGTCTGCCTACCATGTACTTGCATTTTAATAATTCAGGGCAGGTCAAATCCTAGATTACTTGTTTACACATGAAAAGTAATGAAATTAACATTTTGGCAGAATGTGCTTACTTAGTTACTGCATGTATTGCCTTTGATTGTGATCGGAACAAAGCCATCATGATAGAGCATTGTCACACCTGTTTGAGTGGACGTGCCGTGCATTGCTATGTGTCCCTTTTTCTGTCTCCCTTTTTATTTGTTGTTTTTCTCTTTAAAGGGAAACAGTGGTGATGACAAATTTAAAGATTTAGCGATGCTTCTCCAACTTGCCTCTGAACTGAGACCTGAAGTGTCGAGGGGAGTTGCTCCTAGTGGCTAACTCTCTGATTGTCCCCTGGAGGCTTAAGGGCAGCGTTCCTTGGGATAATTTATCCAGGTATTATTGATATGATCCTGGTTGATTTTTCTTCCCTTCTGCTTTTTTTCTCCCAATTCTCAATTAGAATCTCAAGTGGAAAACTTATCATCAAAGGAGAATCTTCCTAATTTGTGTTCAATATCCAGGATATAGAACCAAAGGAGTGTTTATTTTTGTTCATTTTAAGTGTATCTTTCAAATCCATTTACTTTGAATAAAAAGAACTATTTTTTAAAAGATTTTATGTATTTGTTTTTAGACAGAGGGGAAGGGAAGGAGAAAGAGAGGACCAGAAACATCAATGTGTGGTTGCCTCTCACACACCCCCATTGGGGATCTGGCCTACAACCCAGGCATGTGTGCTGACTGGGAATCGAACTGGTGACCCTTTGGTTCACAGGCTGGCACTCAATCAACTGAGCCACAATAGCCAGGGCAAAAAAGAAAAAGCTATTTTAACTTCTTAGCTCTTTATAACATCCTGAACCCAGAAGTTCTTCTCTGTACCTATACAAAAATTATAGAATTATGCTTCTCCATAGGCTAAAAGCTTTACCTTTCTCATTTTCAGGGCCTCACATTAATCCTGTCTTCTATTTTTCACTGTGGATTGGGGAAGGAAAAAGAAAACTATGTACTTTTGGGATTTGTGCAAAAATATGATAAAATTAGTCCATCTTAGCAACTTAAATAAACCCAAGTATCAATGCTTAATAGAAAGACCTGACGCACGTTACGCGAAAGTGAGACGTAATGCCGTGATGGAAAGCCCGTGGCTGCCAGTGCCGCAGAGACTCTGCGTGGGAAGCGATGAAAGGACCCCCAAGCATTTTAGGGTGCCCCAAGGCCACAGCGGTGCCAATAACTTGTTTACTTCAACTTCATATTTACAGGATAAATGGAAAATTGTTAAACAGTAGGTCTTTGAAATGGAATTGCATAGAAATTCAAATTCCATTTTTTAATAAAGCCACTGACTTATCAGGTGAAAACTCTGACCCTAACACGTTGCAGTAATGATCTGAGCGGCAGACGCTTGTTTCTGCAGAGCACAAAGTGTGTCAAAA